>PVJX010001355.1:0-166859 GCA_004027295.1 Dolichotis patagonum
ATGTCATGATGTGAAGTCCAGCAAAACTATCACTTTTTGTTCAAAGTGATCTTAGCTTGCTTTGCCTTGTTTAAGTTCAACACACATTAAGGTATGGACAGCTGTTTTGAGGAGAATGAGAGACACTATGACAGCCATTCATGGCTTCCCTAATGTCTGGTCTTGAAGACCTGAAATGCCCTCCTCGTCCTGCTCAGATGAATTCCATACTAGGTTGTTTCATGTGAATTCCCTATATGTGACAATATGGACAACTATTTGGAAGAAAACAAGAGTCAATATGATAGAGAGTGAATATCTGCAATTGTCTAGCTTTGAAATTTATGTCTTACATTGCTTTCTTGTGATCCGCTTTGCTCTGTTTTGTTTTGTTTAATTTTACCCTATTGATATAATTGCATGTATATTCGAGTTGGTAAGATGGATGACCATATTGTTGTTTTTGTCAGATCGTGGAGCAGAACTGTTAACAGTCTCACTGTTTGAATGTCTACTTTATATATGTTTTAACTTTGTAATGTGAACAACTATTTCCAAGAAGTCAGTATGTACTTTGTCAAGTAATAGTTTCTTAGGTTTTATTGTTGTTGTACTTTTCCTTTTTTTCTTAGAATACTTTATTGTTGCTACCCTTTATTCTGTTTTATTTTGTTTTGTTTTTTCCTCTTTAAATAAAATTATAAAAAAAAGATAAATTTGAGTCAGTTTTAGGAAAGTGGATGCACTTAAATACCATAATATTAAGTGAAATAAACCAGACACACAGTCTTAAATAGTGCAGTCTTAAATGTGTTTCTCTTATATAAGAAACAGAAAGTATAAATTTAAAGAGCAAAATAAAATATAGACAACAGGGAACTTGGAGGTAGAACTTTTGTAAATGGAAAGATGAGCTAGAGATGAAGGGAAGGGGAAAGAGGAGCAGGGAAATGGCAGTCAAAAGAATTAAGTTGTATTGTGTGTCAACTCCCTACAATGGATGTAAACATCATGTATTGCAAATATACTAATAAAAATGAAGAAAATATGTAAAAGTGGTAATTAAGTTAAAATGAAGTCAGTAAGTGAGGGCTTATCCTGGTTGAGTGGTCTTCTTATAAGAAGAAAGAAAGACACTAGCATTCATTGGGTAAAATAACTTGAAAATATCAGAATATAGGCATCTATATGTGTAAAAGAAAGGTCTCAAGATGAAAACCATCCCTGTTGTCACCTTGATTCTGGATTTATAGCCTTTAGATTAAGTGTGAGGAAATAATTCCTATTGTTGAAGTAACATAACAGTCCTGCTATAAAAAAGAAGATTTTTGCATTCTTATTCTTTCATATCTCTGTCCTGAATTTATATATGCCAACATCTGAAGTAACTATAGTGGTATAATTTTATTAAATCATTTCGGGGCATATAATGTTATAAAAACTATTATAGATGAGCTCAGAAGTATATTATGATTACATAATCTTTCATTTTTCCAGAAATTAACAATTGTTTAATTTATATTCAAGAACATGTGGTCACCAAACAGTTGGTCACTTTTTCTCTTAAAGGATTTCGGTTTGGATTTTGGGAGCTCTCATTTATATTTTATTTTCTGTTTTCCACTATCCCAGAAATTCCCATGACAAATCTCTTGTCTTGACTCTCCTATTTCCTGGGTTTTATTCTCGTGGTTTGTTTTCACAGTTTGGAGGAACACAGCCTATAGAATCCTCCAGAGAAAGGATCATGGGAAGGAAACTTTTCTTCTGCTCTTACACTTGTTCCCATTGTTTCTACTTTCCAATGTTGTTATGGAGATAACCAAGGCCGTTTTTATTTCTCATCCTGTGTGGACTTACCTTACATTTTCTCACTTGAGAAATCATAATTTCCAGTGTTCTGAGTTTCATGAAGATATGCACTAGGTTGGATATGTTTTCACCTTTTCAACTGACAATTCAATGAGCTTTTTCCTTTTGGAAATTCATCTAATATATAAAAATTCATCTAGCATTAAAAGAAAATATTGTTTTTTGATGATTTTCCCCTCTGTATTTCTTTTTTTTTTTTCTTTCTGGAGCAACTGTTATGTTCAAGTAGGACCTCCTGCATTATTGACTAATTTTATTATAATTTCTCCCTTATAGTCCAACTTTCTGACCTACTTTACAGAGTTCCTTGTCTTCCAACCCTTTAAAAAATTATTTCATTTATGCTATTATATTTTAATTTTTAAGAATTTGTTTTTATTGAGGACACACAACATGGAGAAATTTGTTTCTGGAATTATAAATTATAGGCTTCTGTTTTGATTTTATACATAAATGGAATGAGAAGCTAAAGATGAAGGGAGGGAAGAAAGAGGGGCATTTCTTAGATATCTCTTTATCACATAATCTAAATTTTTTTCATCATTATCTGTTTCATTTACTTTGAGCCTCTGTTTTATGTGAGAGACATTGTTTAAATATTTGTTGCAATTGCTTTGTCAATGAGAGATGCAAAAAAGCAAATTACGGCTCTAAAAACACCCGGTGGACCTTGATTTTTGGAAGCTGTCCATCTTTGAGGATGTGTAGATACTTCTTATGGGAAGCCACTCACATGCAGGTGCATGCTCGGGAGCAAGGGAGGGAACAGGACTCTGGCAGTTTACAGTTCTTTCTGTATAGGCCACCTCATCACTGTGTTTCAAATACAGAGGTTCCCTAAACTCTGGCTGGTTCTCATCTCCAGAGTAATCTTCCTGTCTTCTGCTGCAGCAGGAGAGGATCATACAACACCAGAAAGAGTGGACACAGGATCGGGGGACCTCAGTGCTTCTTTCAAAAAACAGAACCAATATCTGCCAGTTTCCCACATGACCACCCACTTTTAAAGATTCCTGATGACTCTATTCCTTGGGACACCTTCTGCCAGTTTAAGTGTGAGCTTTCTCGTGTGTCAGCTGTACCAGTCTGTTTGATATTTCTCTTTCATTCTCCTTGTGGCTATACTTTGATACCTGTTTTGTGTAACTTAGTGGGATGCAGGGAGGAGTGTGGGGCTTATATCATTTCCATTGATTACATGCCTGGGGAGCTACCTTACATTAAAATTCTCTTTCCAAACAAGGCTTCTTGCTTGGAGACCTTGGATAGTTGAGGGTAGAGAGTGACCCTTTGTCTTTGGGTTTAGAATTGTCAAACATATGTTTGTAATTGGGATACAGATGCTATGCCCACTAGGCTACTGAGGCTAGAATTAGGGAGCCAGGGAAAATTTAGATGTGGAATGTGTGGCACCTTTCTGAAGCCCTTGGGGATACCCTACAGGAATGAGAATGAGAAAATTCTAGGGTGAGAATAATCTTATGTTTAAAAACTAATATGAGAACAGTGAATTTTGTGGAGAGACTAAAGTTTGCTGATGAAGAGTGAACTTCTTGGTTGGAGCCTGAAATCTGGGTCAGTTGATGATAAAGCCCAATTATCTCCTCAGAGGCAGGTAGATGGATATATCACAGGCAAGGAAATGGGGCTCGATAGGTAAACAGAAGTGTGAGCTGTCAAGATCTTCCCCACACTTCTCATTAAGTATTTTCACCTGCAGGTGATCAGGCCTGAGGGGAAAGGTGAATGAGGGAATGGTGCTTCCTGGCCCATGGCTATAATTTCTCATTGGCTCAAAGCAGAGGTTATTAAGTGAAAGCCAAAGTATGCTCAGGGACCAGGAGCCCGAGGTGGGAAGACTGGAGCCCCCGGGAGCAAAGATTATCCTGCAGTTGATAATGATGACTGTGTGAAGATGCTCTCTGTGTCTGTAAGCGCAGAACTTGAAGTCAGAGGAGTAGGAGTTTCCAGAAAGCAGAACTGGGGTTGGCCCATTTGCTACCAAACAACTGACTCTCTCATCCACGGAAAGCCCGAGTTGTTTCTGTTTTCTGCATGTAAGTCATAAGGTTGACCAGGGAGCTCTGTGCCATGATTTCCAACCTCTGCTCTTCTTGATTTAGCTTTTATTTAATTTAAAAATTTCTGTTATTCAGTATTTATTGGCAATTGTATATGAGGCTTTCTGGAAATAGGCAATTTCTCTTTTAGGCTGAATAGGAGAGGACTATCTGGACCTTAGAAATGAACAACATGTCAACCAGAGCTCCAGGACTTAAAAGAGCTGGTTGCAGAAACTAATATGATGCATGAAAATAAAAAGCACCACAATTTACAGGACACTTTAAATGTGAGGGGCAGTTGGTGGGTGATTCAGAACCAAGAATTTGGAGATGGATAGGTCTGGGACAAATCCAAGTCATACCATTAACGTTGTCCCTTAGGACACATAAATTTCCGTAAGCTAATTTCCTTTGCGAGTGAAGTAAGGGTGATACCAATCCTTTTCTTAGAGGGCTGATATGCAGAATGTAGGAAGTAGCTGATGTGAAGAACTTAGCAGAAGGTTTGGCATTTAGGGGACATTGTCTGAGCAGTGATAACTCTGGATCCTGACTGTGAGGGTAGTCACAGGTGTCATGCTATGTGCAGAAACTGAAGAACTAAGAAGACTTGCTTGGGGGCTCTGGGAATCAGCTCAGCTTTCCTAAGCATGCCAGCAATGCTCTCTCAGTGTCCCTCTATTTACATGTCTGGTTTTTGTTGTGTTGTTCAAACCCTATCTGTTGTCCAAGCATCAGCTTGCAGTTTATAGCTCTCTCAATTCAGAGCCTGACCATAGAGTTATGTATAAATGACAATAAATCTTATTTTGAATAAATAGATATTTATCACTAATCCCTTTCTTAAACCAATACACACACACACACACACACACACACACACACACTTTTTTGGGTTTTCCTAGCTTCCTGCTTATTTTTAGAGAAATGTTGGCACTTTATTCTCCAGCAAAATGGCTAAACAAGTAAACAAATACAAAATGTCATTGAAATTCAGTCTTTTCTGGTTCTATGTGGAAAAATAAGTTGTTTATTCCTGAGTAAACTTCTTTAGTGCTGGGGTGTAGGGGTGGCACACATTTTCTGTGGAGTAAAAACAATGTATAAAATGTCCTTTGTTTTATTTACAAGTGTTGTAGAACTTGGCCAGTTTTCAAATGGGTGAGAGAAAATCCAATACCTTTCTTTTAGGAAACATTTAATGTTTAAAAAGTGGTATAAAATATCTATAGTGCTAATTCTAAAATTGCTTTCTCAAATACATAGATTAGAATACTAAAATAAATTAAAATTTTAATCCAGTTAAAAGTCACTTTATTTTAAATTGGGACATGCTCACTGCTTATTAGTGGATAGGGCTTATAGTTTGTTTCATAGAGGGACTAATTTTCCTTCAGTGTGGGTGACCTTGTGTCACGTGAGTCTTGAAGCAATTTAGAAGTGTATGTGCGTACATGTATGTCAATAATTTTCAACTTATCACATGCAGCTCACATAGTAAATTTTGTCTCATGAACAATTTTGTTTCCTTAAAGGGACCATTTTGACAAGTTCAATCTTGTACTTTCCACACTGGGATAGTCTCACCTTGTGGTCGTACAGTAACGTGCTTGGGGGGTTTGTGAAGCCTGGGGTGAATGTGGCACTTGGCTTATCTACATGGGTGCCAGCTTTCCTGGAAAGCTTTTTTTGAGAGCTGAGAACAGCAGGTTGTGGGGGCTACTTTAAGTATTTTTACATGGTAATTAATTAAATTATTTTATAATAAAAAGATAAATATACTATAAAATTGGACAGAAATTGACATGGACTGCCTAAGACTAGAAGTTGAAACTCCCAAAATGTGACTTTCAGCTGAGTGTGGAGGGGTACACCTGTAATCTCAACAACTTTGGAGACCAAGTGAGACAGAAGGGCCCCAAGTTTAATGCTAGCCTGGATTCCTTAGCAAAACTTTGTGGTAAAGTAAAAAAAAAAAAAATCTGAGACTATAGCTGAGTAGTAGAGCACTTGTCTAGCAAGTGACAAGCACTTGTAAAGTTTTGGGTTCAATTCCCAGTACCACCAAAAATAACAAAAGACCGTGATTTTCTTGTCAAATATAGAACTGCCATTTTCATTCTGCTCTACCATTTGTGTTAAAATTTTAAATAAATATTACTATAATTATTTAGTATATTTATTTTACTTCACATATTTAGAGGTGAATTTTGGAGTGTATCTCTTTGCTTGATGTAAGACGTTCTGAACCGGGAGTTCAGATGAAATTCCTGAAATTGAACACATACAGCTTTGAGTATCTTTGCCATTGTTTTCTTCTAGATTCCTTTACATTTCACCCTTGACTCCATATTTTTTAAATCAGATTTATGAAGAAATGTGTGGAAAAAATATGAAGATTTAATTGATTTAAATTTGTCTTTCAATTTTGCCATTCACAAATTTTGAGGCATCCATGGATAAATGATTTCTTTCTATCCTTGGACTTTATTATTGGAGACCCAATGACAGTTTGTGTTTCTTTGCATACTTGTATCCTTTGTTATATTTTAGTTGTTTACCATGCCTCTTTCCTCTAAAATGCATTCTAAGAGGGATAAGGACCATGTCTCATTTCACTTTAAAGTCTAAGCATATAATACTATTCCTTGGTCAGAAGTATGTGTGGGACTGTGTATTAAACACATTCTTACAGTTCTCCTGAAGGATCACCCTTGTAACCAATAGAACATTCTGTCACACATTTGTTTGAACTTAAATGATTAAATTATAACATTTATTTGCTAATGTCATCCTATCAATTGTGGTTTAGAGTTGGATGTTTTGAAGAATAGCTTCTCCTTAACAAGACATAATTCAGACAAAGCAATAATCTGTCTTTACTCTGCCCAGACCTAATGTGTTAATTCTGATTTAATTTAATTTTCTTCTGCTCATGGCACTGAAAATTTCAAATGGTTCATTTGGTGCTTAATTATCAGCTACAAATTTCACCCTCTACACAGAAGCCATGCTGCGTCAAAGTGCAGATCATTTATACAGGCCAGTTTCTGCTCTTCTAACTGTCTTTGGCATTGTGTTTTTCAAGAAGAAATGTTTCCATCTGTGACTCTAATTTGGAGATAACTGATATATTTAAGAAAGCACTTCTATGTATTTCAGGGCTAAATACCATGTCTTCTGACTCCATGTGTCTTTTCATTACCCTATTGTGCTGTTTCTTTCTTCTCTGATCTTATAAAAGTAGCCCAGTCAAGCTTTGCAAACACTTTCCTTTTAAAGGGAATTGTGTACTCATAGCAGAGGTTTCTGACTCTTCAGTATCAGTGACAACAAGTGACAACACTAGTTTCTCCCTTTTCTGCCAAGGTGATATGCCATCTAGTACTCATCACCCTTCTGGTATTAGTTTCTTATTGATGCTGTAACAAAATGGCACTAATTTAATGGCTCAAAACATAACTAATGCATTATCCGTAGGTCCAATACTTGCCCACTGGACTAAAATCAAGGTGTGGCAAGTCTGTATTCTTTCCCAGAGGCTCTAGAGAGTAATCTATTTTTCTCTTCTCTTTTTTTTCTTTTTCTTCTCTTCTCTTCTTTTCTCTTTTTTCTCCTTCCTTTCTTTCTTCCTTGTAATTTGAGCTTTTTCTGTCGTTTGAGACTGCCCGTATTCCTTGGTTTATGACTCTCTCCATCTTCAAAACCAGCAAAGGAAAGCTGAGTGCTTCTCACACTGTAACACTCTGAGGCCTTCTTGTGTCTCTGCTACTTTTAAAGATTTTCGTTATTAAATTGGATCCACCTGCATAATCCAGGACAGTCTTCTCGTTTTAAGACCAACTGCTTCAGAAACTTAATTCTCCTTTGCCATATAATGTAACATATTCATAGGTTCTGGAGATAAGGTGTCGATATATTTGCAGAGGGAGTATTATTTTCCTATCACACCTCCCATTGGTTTTTCATTCTCATTTACATATTCACCTTTTCACTCCTTAGTCACAGTGTCCTTTATTTATCCACTTAGTATTTTTCATTTATTTTAACTTATACTAAGAGAATCTATCTGTGTATACATATGTGTATTAGGGTGCCAGAAAAACCTCTTTAAAAATACTATTTTGCTTTAATCCTCATAAGAACTCTAGAAGGTTGTCCTAAGGTTGGCACTGTTTTCATGGGGCCCAGAGGAAGTAGTGATTTGTCTCACTTATTCCACAACAATCAGTAGAATCATTTCTTATTCATAATTCTTACTTGTGATTACAAGAATAAAGCTTATAGAGATAACTGGGAGGAAGATGCCTTTGGCTTTGGAAGATAGGCATAATTATCTTCATTTACCAGATTGAATTTAAAAATTTACAAGACTTTCCCAGGGTCTGGGAGTTGGTAGTGGATAGGTCTGATAAAGCTGGTGATCTTTATATTGTACAACACTATCCCGGCCTGGTGAATATGTAGAGATCTGGTTGAGCTTTGCTGTTGCTGTTTCTCTTTGCTATTGAGTGTTTAGACATAACCATAGACATAGTGAGTGGTCGTGTTGCATTTTGGTACATTTATTGAGATGATTCTCTCTTCTGTGGTACACAATGGCACACAGTGACCCTGAGATGTCCTCTATCACAAAGCAATGTTTGGTCTGTATTTCAAGTGTCTTCTTTTGATGCCAGTTTCACACTGGATGTTTCTGTGTAATGAAGGTCATTGCTTGTGAACAATATCAGGCTTCTGGAATGCCACCCTACGACTCTGTGGTGAGCATGCTGATTGAGGTATTATATGAATGTCTGTTTTGCTCAGAGATAGATCAAAAGTCTTACAACATGATCTTTTGTCTTTTTCCCTTATTATTTCCTTGCCCACATATAAAGAATAAAGGAAGAATAAGGAATATTTTTCAATTGTGTGAGGGTCAGGATTCAACAGAAGTAATGGAATATGATATTTTTCTAGTAAAGTTATCTTCAAGTTTTTGTTGCTGGTGTTGAAGAAACATTTGGATTAGTAGTAATCTCACCCTACAGCACTGACTAAGTCAGTATTTGGGAAACATACCAGCATGTGGGGTGCTGAGAACATTTTGCTCTTCATTTTGTTTTGGAGATACATTTGCATTGAATTAGGCATCCTACAATAGGAATCTAAAAAGGAGCTCATATTGCCTTATTTTTTCATAAGGCTACCATCAGTTCTTGAGAAATGCCATCACTTAGGAAACAAAATAACCTGAAGCAGTTTACCTGAAGTATTTCTACTCATCGTTTTAAGATATTGTTGTATCAGTCTAGATGGCTTTTTCTAAAGCATGCTGTCTTAGAAACCAGACAATAACTTTTAAGTGTATATACATATTTCTAGGGCCCAATATTATTTATTGAAATAATATGAAGATTTTATTTTGCTAATGACTTTAAAAACCATTAAATATACAAGAACTTTATTTGACCAATAGAATTCATTTTTACTATACCTCCATTTCCATTTCTATTTCCTATTGTTGCCTTTATGGGTTCTATGCATCAATGTTAAACCATATTATTCATATGTATCCTATATGAAAAGAGAAGGTAATTTGATTATCTGTTCTGAAATTCTCCCTTAGAATCAGTTGTGCTTGTGACCATGCTAAATATTACATAAAAATGATAAAGTGAAGGAAACTAGGTATTGTAATTTAATGTTTATGTATTTGTCCATTATAATGGAAAATTTGCTAAAACTTGAGTTAGCAGTGACTGAGGCACAGTTAAAGTGAGCCATGGATCAGCACATATGGCCCATACACTGGAGGGTTATGGTTTAGTTATTGGTATCTGCTTGAAGCCAGTAGACTTCATGCCAATTTAAGAGCATAGATCCCATATCTCTAGTACCTAGTACACTCTGGCATAAAGTAGGCATTCAATAAAGTGACAGATAACTATAAATGTTAATAACACACCATCAGAGAATTCCTGCCAGTGGAATTAGCAAAATAGGAAGGAAGTGCCCTAGATCCTCTCCATGTCATGCAAAACCACTAACACTTGCTTCTCTGCAGTTTATAGCAGCACTCTGCTGGAACATTGAAGGATGTCGGCTATAGATTCTGCAAAAGAGAAGGCCATCTAGGGAGGCATAACACTGAAAATCCATTAGAGTCAAGTTGAGGGCCCATTATTGTAGTTCCAATTACTCTGCATCAGGAGTTGTTGGCTATTCACATAACACTGAGAGCCATAGTTGTATCATATTTAGGGAGTCTGAGAGAATATATCTCAAAGTATTTCAGTATTTGAAACAGAACTAATCAATGACTAACTATGTGAGATGAAACATGACTCTGGTTGTGACATAAATGGCAAATATGCTTTCCATAGCATTTTTCCAAAGATCTATTTGTCAAGGTTACTGAAAGTAATATGCATACTTGTGGAGTTAATGAAATAAATTGCCAAGTGCAGAGTTGTGAGAGTCCCTCATGGAGAGACTTGAACTCATCTGCTCAAAGACTGCAGGTATCTACTTTGCTACCCAGGGCCCCAGAATCCAGGGCTCTTAGAATAGCTGAGCTCCCGAAAGTCTCAACTTAAGTCCCAAAATATACTTTATAGTAGTGTCACTGAGTGGAAAAGTCAGTCTCTTTTCATCTAGTGCTCTTTTTTTCTCAAAGTGAAAAAAAAAAGCACGATATTTAGTCATAGTGTCTTTAGATAGCTGGTTTTACTGTTTCATGTCACCCACAAAAATCTGGAAAATTTAATATGGATAATCCACAGGGAAAGATATTCAACAGGGTTAGGGTTTACAGAATTAAAATTCCATGCCAACTGACTGGTTATCACTGAGTGGTTATAACCTAAATGTTACATTCCCCAAAATGAAAATTCATAAACATAAATAAAAAATTGATTTCATGTGCAATCCAATGTTCAACTCTAATTTTTTTCTCAATTTATAGTAATTTTAAAATATAAACCTGACTTCTGGTTAACATTTTCTGTGTTATTAGTGGAGATTGGTTTGTTAAAAAGCAAAACAACCTATTCTAAGGTTTTTAGCTTTTACTCCAAAAATTAAAATGGCATCAGAAGTCAAATGTTTTTGTTTTGTATTATTTTCTTCTTAAGGAATTTATAGGAAGTTGTTTTCATTTATTTTTTGAAGGATTGGTTTTGTTTCTTTGTTTGGTAATGGTATTTTTTCTTGAAGGAGATATAACTCAGTAATGGAGGATGCACTTGGCATGTGCCAGGCCCTGGGTTCTATGTCGAAGACCAAAACCAAGAAAAGTCTATGGAATTATATTGTTTGGTTAAATTTATTTCTCTCTGTTCCCAAATAGTTGTCTCCAAAAATTCTGCATACCACTTTCCAAAAAATTAAATAGAATGTTACAGGACCGGCACCTCCTAGAAAAGCAAGTATTTAAAAGCCACAAAGACCGAGAGTATGAGGATTTACTCAACTAGTGGAACTATATTTATGGTTTGGCTTAATGCAAGTCTTAAGCTTGCCATTCATGTTTCTTTAAAATAAGTTTATTTTTCAAACATGCATTGTTGAACTTCATTGCAACAGAAGGCAAAAATTTGAACCACTTTTTAAATTTATGTTTCAGTAGAAGTTAAAGAGAAAGAGAATTTTTTAAATGAAGAAAACATAGTTGAATTATTAATGCTAAGACCTTGATAAAATTTGTGGAACAAAAACTTATGGGGAATCTATTCCCTTATAAAATAAATAATGTTGCTGGTGTAAATGTTAAATGGATTTCTTCCAGGGGATACAGGAAATTAACAAAGTATTTATTCCAAAGGGAAGCATGTAACCCCAGTTCAGATGGTAGCTAAAGTAAAAATGACACTCTCTCTTTGTAGTTATTGACTAACGCACTACAACACATCTTACTCTATTTTTCTGGAGGCATAGCTGGGTGTAGAATGTTCTGCAACATCCTAAATGTAGATTCCAAATCTGTAGCAACCCAACAATCACAGAATTTGCTTGCTTGGATTGGATGGTCTTTTCTTGTTCTTGGTATCATTAACACGAATCTTGTAGCTACATTCAATCAGACCTGCAAAATTACCTTTGAAGTAAAGCCAATTTTTTGGTCTATTATTTTTCATCATGCTCACAACAGATGCTGAGACTGGAAAACGTCTGAGCTGAACATGTCTGTGGTTCCAAGTGAAGCACGGAAAAGCCAGCTTACACGTTATCGTCGCGTCACGGTCTGTCCTCTCATAAATCCTGCAGTGTTTGGTGTGAGATGATTCTGCTAGTGTTGATCAAACCTGCTGATAAATTTGGCTTTGTGAGAAGTCACTTTGGAAAGTCTTGGCATAATGTTTATCTGTAAAGCATAGGAAAAGGTCTTCTCAAGCAGAAATATCATTTGTGTGCAAGATATGTTTCCAGAATTAGAATTGGTAAAATTCGAGATCTCTAACGCTAAACTTAGATGTTCATTTTGCCTCCTGTAGAAAGTGCTGGTTGTTCTTCTGTTAGAAACAGATAAGGAAGAAATTGACACTAAATAACTGCAGGTGATAATGAACCTTTTACTTTACCTGGTTGTTATTTTGACTTTTTCTCCTTTGTGTGGACATAATAATGAAATTGAAAATCTGCAGAGGGTGTTTTAACAGCTGCGCATGTATTCCCTTGGTGTAGCACAAGGAAAAAACAGGGTTTGCAAGCTTCTAATATTATTAAAAGTCAATTTATCAGTTGCAGTGTAGCTTTCCTCATTTTCCTGGGCCTCAAAAATGTACTCCATTACTTCCTCTAAGCAGTTTCATCTTGAAATTTGTTTCTCAACTTAAATATTTTGAAAATTACATTACTTCTGAAAGTTACTAAAAGAAAAACTATTTGGGAAAGTTTTCTTTTCCTGGACAACATGAAGATATTTCTCCCCTTCAGTTTTAACTTTTTCATTAAAAAGCATGTTTTTATTTGTTTCTGTCTATGGGTTAGGGAGGTAATTAAATCTTTTGATTAAAGGTCCAGTAGGATTAAGAAGAGTAAGTGAAAGATAATGAATTGTAAAAACAGTGACCACTATTTCTTGTATTTTTTCATTATTACCAAGAACTTGAAAGCAAGATTTGATGTACAGTTTTAAAATTATTCATATTTTTATTAAAATGAAATTTTATAAAATAAAATTGTTAACTATTTCAGTCAGATTTGGAAGATGGTAGTCTTTAACTATAATGATATTCAGTGTAATGGAAGAAACGAGCTGATAAATACTAATAGTCTATAGTATCTTCTATATTTTTAGAGCTAATTTTATTACTTTGCTCGTGTGATTGCATAGGAGAGACCAGAGCTATAAAAAGAAAATCTGAGGCAAAATTATTATGATTTGTAGATAATGTGATTATATATCTGAAAACTCCTGAACAATCAATTATCTAACCACTAAAAATGACAAAATTCTGTAAGCTGTCTGAATAAAAATTAATAGAAAATTAAATAATATTGAAATTTATAATATCAGCATAATCTTGAGAATAAAATGGAAAGATACATTGTTACAAAACAATAAGGGAAATATGCCAGACCTACAGGAATAAAACCTAAAATACCCTTTAAAATTCTTTTTTTTTTTTTTTTGTACCGGGGATCAAACTCACGACCTCACACTTGCCAGGCAGGTGCTTAAGCCACTGAGCTAAATCCCCGGCCTGCCCTTTAAAATTCTTGAATTAATAGAAGATAGAGGTTCTACTAGGGTAGGAATATTCAATATTATGAGGAGGTCAGTTCTGCATAAATGAATCTATAAATTCAGTGCCCTCCTCATACATAAAATTGTTAGTAAGATGGTGTAAGCTGTATATTGCTGCATAAATAATTAACTGAGACCTAGGGACAATAGAGATTTATCATTTCATATTGTTTGTGTGTTTTGGGGGGCTTTGGGAGCTTCATAGTTGTGTGGCTTTGGATTTGAGTCCTCTCCTAAGGTTGCAGCGAGGTGTGCTGTCATTCAGAGGTTTGAGGTGGGCAGGAAGGTGTTTTACTTTCAAGAAGGTTCACCATTATGGGGATGGTTATTTTCAGTAGGCCTCAGTTTCTTTCCTGTGGCCTTCAGAAAATATTTAAGTGTCTTCCACATGGTGGTTGGCTTCCTCTAGGATGAGTGACCCAAGGGAGAGAGTATGGTGGAAGCAGACATGTCTCTTACGATCTCACCTTGAATGTCATACATCACCACTTCTGCAACATCCTACTGGTTACATGAGTCAGTCCTATTTACTGTAAGAGGAGACCCCCCCCCCAAGGGCATGAATTCTAGGAGTCACAGGTCATTGGTGACCATTGTACAAGCTGCTATCACAGAAAATTTGAAAATTTTCAAATCAATCCTGATGTCCACATGGAGAAATAAAAATCTGAAAATAGCCTGAAAAACTTTCTGGAAAGAAAAGCAACATATATTAAACATTTAGTCTGTACAATACACAACAAGCATTTTGTATGAAAATCAGTTGTACCTTCTAATACCCATGGGGTAGTTATTAGTATCTTCATTTATGATAAGAAAATGGACACACATAGAGATTTAAATAATGTGCCAAAGTCCCCAAAGTAAGTGGAAGAGTCAACATTTGAATGCAAGCTGTGTGTTTCTAGAGCCCAAACCCTAATTTTAAGGGGACAGAGTGACTACAAAGTCCAGCATGTACATAAATAATATCTTTGGTGTTTGTTTTATATTTTATTAGTCCATGTTTGTGATACTAATGAATACACACATGGTGGGGAGTGGATACCTATACTTGTGTTTTAGTCTTTTTAAACTTCCCTCTCCCTCCATCAGTTCTGATACACCGAGACATATTAATGGGACCAAATAGGTTAAATTATATGAGAATTTAGCATAAAATATGAGTTGCCTTTCAAATTAGTGGGCACAGTTAAATATATTGTGAAGTCCTGGACTAGCCATTTGGAGAACCATTAAGGTAGAGCCAATAATTCATTATACTAAGTGCCCATGGATAAAATAATATAATGTAAAAAATATCACTTGATAAGAATATTAGAAGATAATGTTACATAATTTTTAACAATGTGGTAACAAACAGGGAGAGACTTTCTAATAAGTCATAAAGAAAGATACTGATCATTTTGTCTACATATGGAAAATGTATCATAAGCAATCAAAATATAAACAACAAAGAGCATAAGATATATTTTATTCAACAAGGCTGATTTCTGAATGTATAAAGAGTTCTTAAAATCATGAAAGAATGACATAATTCAATAAAATTCACAGAGGTAGCTATTGACAAAAATATATAAAATTTATAAACGTAAAAAAGATGCTCAGTCTCACATTGAAAGAAATTAAACTTAATTTTCACTTATCATACTGGAATATACCAAAGATAAAAGTTTTGCTATTTCAGTGTTGTCAAGGCTATGGAAAGAGGTGACACATACACTCTGGACAAGATGTCTCAATATAAAACACACATGTGCCCTGATCTTTTGACTCAGAAATTCTACTACTAAGTAGTCCTTGTAAATGTGTACTGTCCCATAATCCAAAAACATACATACAGTTAATACTGGATTATTATTTGAAATAATAAAAATTAAGTGTCTTAGTTACTTTTCCTGTTCTGAGACAAAGTACCCAATGCCCAAAGGTAAAGGGGAAAGGTTTAATTACCTCACAATTTGTAGAGGTTTCAGTCCATAATCGGTTGGCTCCAGCACAGAGTGCAATGGCAAACAGGCATTCAGAGGAGAAACAGATCATAGCAGGCAGAAAGTAGCAAAGCAAGCAAGAGACTGTGGCAGCTTCTTTCTGCCCCTTTTATACTCTATCAAAGCTGCCAGGATTAGGGTGGTGCCAAACACATCTGCGGACTGATTTAGTAACCAAACACACCCTTAACCCCAGCTTCACACACTCTAGATTCAGCCACTTCTGAAAAAGCCCCACCTATGACTGTGTGAGACTTTGGGGGCACATCTAGACACAGTCATAACAATAAGCTAGTAAATTAAAATTGTCAAGCAAAGTGGGACTAGTTAATTACCACATGGTGCAACTGCACAGTGAAATACTATGGATACATGCATTAAAGAGAGCTGACAAGGGTGTGCTGATAGGAAGAGTTACTCAGATACACCTGGGAAGCACTAAAATATAGAACACTTTTTGCTATAAACTCACTTTTTAAAACAAGCATCAGCAAATGATTGACCCACACTTATTTTTATGAATTTGAGATTTCTGAAAGGAAACACAGAAGGTATGAAGAGGAAGTCATTTTGAATAGTGGGAGTCTTGAGTAGGATAAAACTTTATTTCATTATATTCCATTTTGTTTTCTGTGACTTTTTAAATGTGGGCTCATATCATTTATTTATAATACAAATTAATTAATAGTGATAGGGCTTGGCTTTATTATGTGTGATATGAAATTTCAAAGTTATATCTGGTCTTTTTAAAAAGTTGTTGTTGCTACTTATTAGTTGGAAAAAACACACATGTGTTATTATTACAACAATGTGAAATGTATGGGGTGACTTAAAATGGAAAATAAAAGGTAATATCAAGGTTATGAGGTTTTGCTACTTTTTAAAAATTTTTTTTATTATTTTGAAGGTAGTAAAATACAACAGAAGAAGATGGAATAAAGCCAATTGAGACAGTGTAGTGAAATTGGTACAGAACATCACAGCAGGTTACCTGGATAACAGTAATAGTTACCCTAGTATATCTTGTTATCTTCACAATAGTTGTTCTTTCAATCAGGTATAGCAAAATCAAAGGAAATACAGAATATTATAGAACTTATCAAAACAGAACATTGAATAGAGCAATACCATTAATCAGGACAAAGCAAAACAGTGATAAAAATATTTGCCCTCAAAGACATAGTAGAAGGAAATCCCCCTTATTTGCTATATTACATATGGTCAGCCTCCCAAGAGATGCTCAGATCTCTGGCTCCCACTTGCTAATGGAGGGGGTGGAGTGGGCAGGGGATGGGATGTTTGATTTTCAGCCTGCACACTGGTAGGCTCACAGTCGCTTACCAGGGCAGCAGGCTGGTTGCTTGGTTTCCTAGCACCCTAAGTTCCAACATGGCGTGGATCTCAGGAGTTGCCGCTAGTTCTTGCCCTTGGCCAGCCGTGGCTGGTTCTGTTAATTTAATTTAATTTTATTTTCAGAATTTCAAAGCAAAATAATAGATGTTTAATACCATTTTACTTTTAGCTAGTAATTTAATATAAAGTGCCTTGAAATAAACCCCATTAAACTGAATTAAAGAACCACTTGTTGTTGTATGTACAGACATACTGTGTGGCAGTGTTACCAAGCGTATTATCCTAGATTATTTGGATTCTGGTTCCCATCAGATGAACAACAATTTCCTCCTCTGCCTAAATTACGTAAAGAGTTTCTTAAATATAAGGCGAAATCCATCATAAAAAGTCCATTGAATAATTTTAAGCAACTAAACAAGAAATCAACATGAGAATGTGTACATCTCTTGGAGTTAGGATAAATGAAATATAACTCTCAAAATTTGAATAATTTGAACATAAAAAGAATAATTATGATAACAAATTTAAAACACATTTAATAAAGATTAAAAGCTTAAGTCTAGGGTGATTTTTAGATCCTTGGTTTGGAGACTACCCTCCACCCAAAGAAATGGTAGTAATAAATAGAGTAGAAAAGCACAGTGTTGCAAGCTTTAAATAAATGATGAGAAATGGGTCATCAGTGGGTACCAGACCTTTTGGAGGAAGATAGTAGGGAGCAGGCTACTTGCATGGTCTTATAGCTCCAATATCAACCACTTACCTAGTATTAAGTAAAAAGTATACCTTTGTGGTAGAAGTCACCTCATTTGTGTGATTCACTGGCAGTGAGACTGCCTTATACTGTGTGTCTTTGGACTTGAAGTAATATTGCCTATATCGTATTCTTGTCAAATGTGGTGAATGCAGTCATATCAGGGAAAACAATCAGCCAAATACAGAAAGTGAAGCAATTAGACAGCCAGCTTTGAATTTTTTAAAGAAAATCAGCATCATGCAACACAAACATAGCAAAAGAAATATTGAAAGAATTAAGAGACAATAGCAACAACAACAACATGTAATGCATAGAATTTAGACACTGGATTAAAAAATAGAAGAGAAAACTATAAAATGCATTTTGAGGTTTTGGGAATGATTGGAACAAATTGAATATGGATTGTATATTAGATTATATGTTGAATTAATGTTAGTTTTCTTAGCTATAATAATGACTTTAGAAACTTTGTCTTAGAAGATGCATATTTGCTAAGTTACATAAATTGTTTTAGTGGTGACTACTTATCAAAATAGTTAGTGGTGAATATTATGTCACAACTAATGTTCAAATGGTTAAGAAAGAACATATAAATTTTATATATACATATTTGGAGAGAAAGAGAGAGAACAGACCCAAATGTGGCAAAATAATAATTGATTATAGGAAATGTACACCAGTATTTACTATAATAATTGCTAGATTTGAAATTTTGCAAATAAAAATAGTAAGTACCAGTGAGGGGGTTACACTGTTTCCAAAAAACACATCAGAAAGTCCTTGGTGTTGACTGCATCTTCACCTTAAGGGGCAATTATAATGAGAGAAGATATTTGGGAAAAACCTAAGTGGAAAACTGAATAGGATTCTAATTCTTACTAAAAACAGACAAAATCTTGATTGATAATGTGAGTAAATATGCTGTTAAGCAGCCTCACCCACGGTCATTTTTTTCCTCCTAAAACTACTTTCACAGGACCTTTTGTCCTTCAAGACTCACTGGCAGTAAGGGTGTTGAATAGCTCATCATAAGATATATTTGCTTTAAAAATTATTGAATGGGATTTCTATGTAGGAATGTAAAAAACTAATTACATATGGATTCCCTAATCAGTACACTTTAGAAAAGCTTAGTTCCTCATTAAAGCTTTTCTTCAATGGGTTAACAGAGTATAGATCCCATAACAGCAGATTCAGTAGCACCTGGGAAACTTTCTGGGCATTTTGGTGAATGAAAAAGTTTGGAATGGCCTAGTAATCTCTTTGTAAAACCCTTTTTATCAATGAAATTGATAGATCATCTCACTGATATATATGTTTGGAGGAAGAGCCAATACTCACCCTGCAGGTCCCCAGTCACCTTGCTAGTCAGGGAGGGCTGTGAAGAAGAGAAGGGTAGCACTGCACAGACCCTGAAGTCAACCATACCATTGGTCTGAATATGCTGAAGCCATGAAATGACTCCAGAATATTTGATCTCTCTAGGTAGAGCAGCAGAAAATGGGCTGCTGTCTCTAAAGACAGCAAGTTGCAAACCAGTCCTGTCAGTGATTTCCAGCAGAGGGTGATAACATCCATCCACTCAGGGCAGAGAAGACTGGCAGAAGAACCAGCCAGCTGTAAAGCAGCTGTGGACCATGAGGGTTGAGGACCAGTGCTGGGCTATGTCCACCCCTGTTCCACTGCGGGAAGGACTGAAGGACCCAGGACAAGTCTAGGAAGTGTCTTAGTCTAGGTCATCTAGATAGACAGTAAAGACATACTTTAGGATGACAGAGCAGAAATGATGGAACAGTATGCTGTACTAGCTCAGAGTTGGTCCTAAATTAGAAGCAGAGTCTGGGAGAGTAGAGATGAGAGCTAACACTGGATTGAGTATTAGCAGACCCTGAGAAGAGCACTGCTAGTGATCTAGACTGGTGGTTGAAGGGAAGTTGAGGTTTAAAAAGACCCCAGTTTATAAGGAGGACCCAAAGGCTTTAGGGTGGAATACCACCTTAGCTTTTAGACTTTTCCCTTTTATAAAAGATACTGACAAAAGAAAATGAAATGTCTTACTCAGTGGTACTTTTTTGCAGACAAATGTGGTTAATATTAAATCCCTCTTGGGTTTTGGAAAAGATTATGCTTTCAAGCTGGTTGTAGAAAAGAAGCAGAGAAACAAGGGAAATCTGTGATATTTATGACAGGCAGGGTGAGCTAGAGCAGGGTGCTTAAAAATTTGTCACCCTTTATGAGAAGAGCTGCTACTATGTGTTCAAGCTAGACTTCCGTTGATACCAAGTGGACCTAAGGCTGGAGTGACCATCATTAGCAAGCGTTTTGATGAGACTGAAGGGCAGGACACCCTGTGGTTATTTTGAAATTATGAAGAAACAGACATTGTCTTGATTTTATAAAGTTTCTTTAAACTTTAAACAAATGCAATTGGAGATAAAGGGGCATTTATTTACCAGATATTTATGAGTGCTTAACCCAGTGACAAAGAACTGAAACACTACAATAATGGTATATTAGCTAAAGAACAGTGCAGATATTAATACTTAGACCACTAATGGCTAACAAATTGATTACATTGGTTTACCAAGTGATTTGGTATATGTTATTTGATTTGGTGCACTGTGGTATGGGAGGAGCACGTTTTATTCTTATACTGCAAATGATATTATCCAAACTAGCAGGAATCAATATGACTCACCACGGAGACCAACATTCCACCTTACCTGTCTCCCTAGTCGCAGTGCCCTGATAATCCTTCTATAAAAAATGTTTTGACTCTTTTTAAATGACTTTATTTCCTCTTATTTTGTAACAGAAAAAATGTGAGACATTTATAAGATTGCTTTAAAGTGCTGTTAGGGTTTCATTTTCTTGTGTCTAAGTTGGGCTTCTGAGTCACATCATTTTAGAGTAACATTTAAGTAGACTTTTCCCATCTGACAGTTTTAACTACTTGGTATGTTACATTAGGTAACTTTTAAGATCAGAGTGCCAAAATTTTATTAGAGATGCATGCAAGTGAAAAACCAATGAACCAATCAGAGAACAAAGCATTATTCCTCCATGGTCGAAGCAGATGCTACAAAGTCTGGCTGTTTAATGCCACTTGTTTGGCTCAGTAGAGATGATTTCATGTAGCCTTTCAGCATCTTGCTGCTCTTGTTGGAAAAACATTCTAAGTTTATTTTTCTGATTTTCCAGGTCAGTGGTTTTCAAAGTGTGGTTCTCGGACCAAGCACTTCTGTATCAACTGGGAAACTTGTAAAAATGCAGATTAATAATAATAATAAAATTAATAATAATAATAATAATAATAAAAACTCTGAGAATGGGGCCCAACAATCTGACGGTACCAAGCCCTCTGGGTAATCCTGAAGCAATTTAAGTTGAGACTACTGTGCTAGGGGATAGGTGAATAGAAGCTGTGTGTTAAATTCATTGGAAGGTTAAATTCAACAGAAGCAAACTAAAAACAAGGAAATGGACTAAACTGCTTTGTTGGAGGATCATTTCTTAGAGAATCATTTCTTGTCGCGATTATTTCCACAACCCACATTACTGCTATGATTCTAAAACTTAAAAATTATTCTTATGAGTATACTTTGATTTCAGAAATATACTTAGTTGCTGGGTTGTATTCACTGGGGTTTGTTTAGTATGTAAGGGATTTTAGATAGGAGAGGTCAAACTGCTATATGGAAATTGTCCCAAATATAATAAAACTTTATCTCTGGCTTGTTTAACAGTTAAAGTTGACTTTTCCTAGCTAAAGGAGGCTCTTCTCTACTAGTGATTCAAGAACTGGCATTTTCCATTTTGTTCCTTTCTTGGTCATCCCTAGAGTCCTCTTGTTATTTGTGTATCATAAATAGAAGGCAAAGAGAGTGAAGGGGACTCGCCTCCTTATTAAAGGCTTAGATCGCAGGCACCCATTTAAGAGAAACATAGATGTTTGTGCAAAAACTGTCACATGATTGTTTTTAGCAGTTTATTATAGCCAAAACCTGAACACATTGCAGACACACTGAAGTGAGTTAAGAGTTACATAAAGTGCAGTCTGACCTTACTATGGACTACCACTCAGCAGTAAAAAGTGAAGAATAAATAGTGATACATGAGAAAAATTTGATGAATCTCAAAGATGTTATGCTGAATGAAAAAAGCCATTTCTAAAACATACCATATGATTTCATTTATAAGACATTCTTGCACTTAAAAAATTATAAAAATGGATAACAGATTTGAGGTTGGCAGAGTTGAGGGATGAGAACAAGAGGTCCTGATTATAAAGGTACAGGGATGAGCAGATAAGGAAAATGCAGTATTTGCATACAATGCTACTGTGCTACTCTACCATAAAGATAAACTTGAGTCCTTTGTAGGAAAATGAATGAACCTGCAGACGGTAATGTTAACTGAAATAAATCAGATGTGCAAGCTTAAATATCACATGGTTTTTCTTATACGAAAAGTCCAACATGTAAATCAAGAACAAAATAAAAGATTGATAACGGGAAGTAGGGAGGTAGATCTTTCTCAAATGGGAAGGAGATGAAGAGATGGAATAGGAGGGGATGGAGAGGTGGGAAAGGGAATGAAACAAAGGAGTGAAGATGTGTTACCTACCGGAACCAGCTCCACACAAGGAGGGTAAACAGTGCATTTGTTTGTTTCCTGTCATTAAAACAAAAATAACTCAATAGATACTTTGTAAAGAAAAGAGATGCATTTAGCACAGAGTTTTGAAGGCTGACAGTGGAAGATCTTCCTACTCCATCTATTTGGCCTCCTTTTAGTGACCCCCCACCCTTGGCAGAGAAACAGGAAGCCTGGAAGAGAAACGGCCGTGGGCTTGTGGGCATGGCCACACTTGATAACAGCTGGGGGTCTTGGAGAGCTGAGCTCCACTCCAGTCCCTTTCAGAGACTCCTACTCTCCCACAGGCCCCACTTTTTCCAGGCGCCACCAAACACCTCTGCACTGGGACCGGGCTTCAGAACCTAGACCCCGGGAAACAGCCACATCCAACCACAACCCTTTGCCACAATAAAAAAAAAAAAAATATGAGTTCTCCAGTAACACTGCACCGCGAAGTCCAGAGGCATTCATGCTGACGCGTACTGCATTTCTGTTAATATTCTCCTCTAGCCCCGTGTTTTGTGAACATTTGTGTGATTTTGCTTTTTCAAAGAAGCCTTTCTGAAATATCAATGTATTAATAGAATGAAAGGAACATAAATATACTCTTAAGAAAATATGAATTGTAAAAGTTAAAAGGAGAGAATGGAAGAGTTAACAGATTAAAAATGTTTTAAAACATGATTATAGATGAGAGGCAAAAGAAAATAAGGAAAAGGTGAGAGGAAAATAAGGAAAATAAAATCTCTGCATTTGTGTGTCTTCCATTCGACAGACAGTACATCTCAATATATATTATTTAATCAATGTTACATATTTTTGGAAAAGAAATCAGTGACTACTTGTTATTCCCTTTTGTCATTGGCATTATTAGAAATTATAACATAAATAAAAATAAAAGAAATATTCCACCCTTAAAAAAAGCTTTAAAATTTTTTATTGTGGTGAATATTGAATAAATCAAGTGAATGAAAAGTTTATTTAACTCAACATTCTTGAAGAAAATTATAAAAACATTAAATCCACACTCATTCTGATGACTATTATGAAAAAAAAAAGCAGAGAAAGAGAGGCTGGACATGGTGGTATATACCTGGAATACCAGCCTCTTGGAGGGTTTAGCCTGGAGGATGAGAAGTTCAAAGCCAACCTGGACAATTTAGGAGACTCTGACTCAAAATAAAAGATTAAAAAGGACTGAGGCTGTAGTTCACTGGTAGAGCACTTACCTAGCATGTTTGAGCCCCTGAGTTCAGTCTCCAGCAAGGAGGGGTGCAGACAGAAACATCACAAATGTCCAGTAAAGGGATATGGTACCTACATACAAGGGAATGGTGCTAAAACAAATAGAATTGTCCTACATGCTAGAACAAGGATGGATCTTAGAAATGTTATGCTAAGTAAAACCACACACACACACACACACACAAACACACACACACACACACACACACACACACACACACACACACAAATTTGGTAATTGTGCTTATGTGAGATACCTAGCTAGAGCAGTCAGATTTACAGAGAAATAAGTAAAATAGAGGTTACAAAGCACAGAGGAAAGGAGGGAGCTGAGAGTTACAGCTTAATAGGACAGAGCTTCTCTTTGGGACCCTGAACACATTCTAGAAGGGGGTGGTTGTGATGACTGGGTTTAATGCCACTGAACTGTACACTTAAAATAGTTGAAATGGTAAATTTTGTGTGCATATGTGTTACCATAATAAAAAGTGGGAGGAAATGATGTTGGGAGCAATGTATTTTAAGACTTTGAAGCCAGTGGCTCTTTGTGTTTCTCCCAGACATCACACAGGATAGTGTCAGACCAAAAGAAAGCAGTTTATTCAGTCATTCATGATCTTCACTGAAGGTAGTAAGCATGGTATAAATTCAGAGTTGCTAAAGGCAGAGAAGATATATTTTGAGTTTTTATGAGATCTTGTTTAAAGTATTATATTTCAGTCTTTTAGACATGGGAGAGTTTAGAAGGGAAATAGGACCTTTCAGGTCAGTCTCATAGTGGCCTGACCCTTCTGACTAGCACCACCTCTGCAGTGGGAGGGTTTGGGGCACATTTCAGATCTAAATGATACACAGGGTATTAGGTAGGGTACCAATATTAGGCCTGACTGAAGTCATTTAATGGCTGTCTGTTGTATTTTTGTTGTTGTTCTGTGCCGGGCATTGGGGAACCACGTGTAAAAACAGTAATCTATAATGAGTGCAAAATTATACTTGTTACGGTAACCCATATTCTATGTCTCATCTTTCTGAAAAATTTTGTCAACTCTAGCATACAGTGCATAAGTGTTATCATTTCTAAAATTATTTATAAGCATCTAAATAAGAAATCTAAGAAAAAAAGAAAACTAAGGAAAAGTCATGAATATGAAATATAGATATTTTAAAATTTAGTAGCTTTATCAGACCAAGCACTAGAGTTCTCTTCTAGGAAATATGATCATCATTCATACAGGAAAAAGAACATGTTTTCCAGGAAGAAACCAGGATTTTTTAAATGTTAAAATTTTGCCATTACTAGCTAGTCAAAAGCCCTGAAACTAAATCTGCTAATATTAAAAAATAAGAATTATAATAAGACTACATTATAAGATTATTTTGTATTACATGAGCTAAATGACAAAGAAATCCTTTGGAAATTCTAAGGTATTCTAAAGAGATATGTCTACTAAGCATACCTACTAGTGAATTAATCTTGCTCCTTCCCTAGGGAGAAGACTGAAGGAGTGGAGGATGCTGAATTTTAATACACTTGATACCTTGGAATCATTTTCAGTTTTGCATAAATAAGCATTTTCATATTCGTATAATTTGTTGTGCTTAAGAGTCACCTGAGGTTCTTACAAGTAGATCTAGGTCCACATCCAAATATTCTTCATTAATGAGTCTAGGTGAGTGGTTCTCAATCTTCAGTACACATCACAATCATCGAGGAGGTTTCTTAGCCTGCACCTCACATGCATTAACACATCGCTGCCGGAAGTGAGACTCAGGCATCAGTATGCAGAGGACCTGTTGTGAGGGGACCAGGCACCATCACATAAGAAGCATGGATGTAACAAATAAATTGCAAAACTGAGCCACAAGTAATTGCAATGTGCATTTTGTGTTAAAAGGATGCTTATTCTTATTTGGATTATGCAAATAAAATTTAAGAGCACTTTTTGTTAAAGAAAAGCTGAAATCAAATAAACATCTTAACTCTGTATGGTAAAACTTTACATAACTCAGAAATTATATTCCTACACCAATGGTGACATTACAAAAACAACACTTGTTGAAAATAAGTTGTGAAAGGAATATTTGCATTTTTAAATCTCTTGATTCTAGGAAAGGAGGGTTCAAATTTATTTTTATAACATTGCTTGAAAATCTACTATCCATGTATTTTTATTCCCTATGCTTAATATGTTTAAATATTGATCCTCTTCCTACTCTAATCATAGCTGTTGCCTATGACACTTGTACAATCTTACAATGTCTACATTCTGAGGTAAAATTCTAATTTTGTGTTTCTGTTTTTATTGGCTCTTTCTCCTGCTCTTTCTCTGGGTGGGGAGATCTATCTATCTATTTATCTATCTATCTATCTATCTATCTACCTATTTTTATTAGTGCGTGTTTATAATACATAATGAATATGTTAATTGGGGACTCATCTGTGGAGAGTCTAAAGTCTACCTCCCTGTTTTCCATATTTCTTGGATGTTGACAATAAGGACAATGAGGGATGTAAATAAGATAACCTGAAAGTCTTTGCAAAATGTACACATTACGCATTATTATATCCTGTTTTTTCTTTTAAATTTTTGAATTTTTATTGGGATGTATTAGCAATAATACAATACTTGTGTGAAGCTGGTACATGTACATAACGAACGCATTTTAATTCCCCTTTTCATCTCCCGATGCTCCCCTCCCCCATCGATTGACCCCCCCCTTCTCGCTTGAGGACGAATTTTCTCACTTTTCCTACTATCTTTTATTTTGCTATTTATTTATATTTGAGCTTCTTGTATAAAAGAAACTGTGCATTCTAACTCTACAAACATGAGTGGCATTTAGTCTTTGAACAGGTAAATTTCAGCTGAGAATTCAGTGACAACACCTTTCATGATTTTCATAATTTTTTCTTATAAATGGATGATATCAAAGGAAGTATCTACACAGCTTAATAGTGCACTCCCAAGACACTGCCCCCATCGAGGTACCCATGTGCTGTTTGCGGAAGGCTCCTGAGGGTTGCTTTACCACTATCCTCCCCTTTCCACTCCACTCCACTTAGTTTACTTGCGTCCTTCTTTCCTGTACATTCTAGCTTTTCTCTGTCCTGCATTATGCACAATAATCTAAATCTAGATTCTTCTATACTTGCAGGCTGAAATCTGTTGTCACTTCAGAATAAAAGCATTTCTAGTCACAAGACCAGCACCATATTTGGATTGAAGATGGTGTGCTTATAAATAAAAAATTAGAATCTCAGTTATAAAAGAAAGGCTGCTTTGCATCAAAGAATGTTGTGTATAAGCACACATTATGTTAAACCTTTTTATATTTGAAGAAAACATATTTTCAGGCCAGCTTGTAAACTCATTCAATAAAAAAGGTCTTCTAACATCATAAACATTAATCTGTAATTGAAACAGAAAGTCTGATGTTAGAACTTCTAACAAAAAAACCAACAATTTTCTCTTTCATTTTAAATTATATGGTATAATTCAGTGTCCAGCATAATTTTTCATTGTAACAGAAACATAATGAAACAGTAAAAATTTATTTTTGTCAGTTTATGCTTTTTCTTTCCTTAGTCAACTATCAATTATTTAGAATTTGACTTGTTGAATATCAGCTTACCTTATTTTCTTCTTTTTGCTTTTGAATTTAAACAAAAGTATTCCAAGGGAAATGAAAGGATATTAAATTCAAGTAAGTTAGTTGTAATATTGGACATATTAGATGGATTCAGTTTTAGTTTCACTCCAGTATAGTGTGAAAACTTACTTTGCAAGATTTCCATTTTTTTGCATATGTTAAGGTCTTTATTGAGCTTGATCTATTTTGAATTAAATAATAAATGAATTTCCAAAATAGGAAAATCTATGAAGATATAGTGTAGCTCAGTCGTTGCTTGGATTTAGTGGGAAGGGTTTGGGAGACCATAGCTAATTGTTAGAGAGTTTTATTTTGGCATTAAAAATGATTTAAATTTGATTGTGGTCATGGTTGTATGACTGTTAATATGCTAAATTCTAGCATATTAACGCTAGATTGTACAAGTGTCATAGGCAACAACTATGATTAGAGTAGGAAGAGGATCAATATTTAAACATATTAAGCATAGGGAATAAAAATACATGGATAGTAGATTTTCAAGCAATGTTATAAAAATAAATTTGAACCCTCCTTTCCTAGAATCAAGAGATTTAAAAAATCATACATTTCAAGTTTGTAAATTGTTTAGTATGCAAATTTTAGTTTAATAAAGAAATGATTAAAAAAGAACAGGATCATGGAAACTATTAGCACATGTTTTATCACAAATACTATTGGCCAGTGTTTATGGTAATTAATAATCCAAATCTGCACAGAGTTCTTAATCCCTACTTATTATAAATGTGTAAAAGACACATTTTTGTCATGGAGAAGCATTTATCTTATATCACTTGGATCTAAGAGAGACATAAAACTCCATCACAGTGCACTGTGTGATTGGATTTAGGGGGAGTAAGCCTGTGAGAGAAAAATAATTTCTCTTTGATGTTATGTGTTGGGGAGTGGTGAAGGAGGGAGTTGGGGTGCATATCTATCATAATCCTGATAGGATAACCTGGAACCAGTGCATTTCAATAAGTTTGTCCCTCCCTCTGTAGCAAAACCCAAATCTTCCACAAGTGGGGTTAACTCACTAGCAGTGTATTAGAGGAACAGGCAGTGCGTTGAGCAGAACTACCAAGTAGGGACTGTCTGATTTCGGTACCAACTGCAGGAGAGTGTGCAAAAGAGTATTAGGTTATTGAATCAAAGTATCACCACTTCCTTCACCAATTTTCTGCCTGGTGAAGCAGCAAGCAGATGCCCGAACATACCCAGTTGCCTTAGGAATTGTTAACAGCTGTCTGATGACATGGTGTGAGTGTAATTTGGGATCCCATGATATCACCATTGCTTGAGCGGCCACTGAAGTCTTTCTGGGAAAAGCCTGGGGAAGAAGATGCTGCAAGTTGTATTTCTAATCTCTTTTGCTTGTGGCGAGCATGCACATTTGTCAGCACTGCTTGGGCCTCTGTCGTCCGGGCAGCAGATGCCCACCAAGACTGATGAACTCGAGGATAAGCCTGTTAAGACACCTCTTCAGGGTGATTTCTTGAACTTTGCTGCACATTGGTAAGTACAGAGTAGAGTGAGGGGTGTCTATCCAGGAAAGGAAGGCAAAAGAGATGAAGCTTTATATAACATTTGCCGGCAGAAAATTTGAGCAGTGCTAGGATGTCAGGGTATTGGTGACTATTTTTAGAAAAATATTTTTTAAAAAAGGTTATACTCTGTGCACTTCCTTTTTGAGTTTTAGTAGAAGTTTGGTAAAATTTCCTGACAGTGTAATTATAGTTTTTGAAGCCTGGATGTTCTACTGATACCAGTCACTTTTGTCTGTTCCCAATTTCTCAATGTAAACTAAGAATCTTGGTCCATATCAATGCCTTGTAACCCTGAGCACATATTAGGACCTTCTAGCAGTGGTAAAGACAAAAGCAAAAGAAAATGAATAAGCTATGACTGGTTTCTAGTCCCATAAACTGTGATTTACTTGATCTTAGAGAACCTAGGCCTTGTTCTCTTTTAAAAGCCCCAACATCCCAAGTGATTCTAATAAACAGGTGGGGTTGAAAACTGCGGGTACATAGCCTAAGTTGTTTCTAGCAGCAATGTTTCATAATTGTTTATCTGCAGTTTTTATTTCTCCCGTTAGAATAAAATTGTGTCAGTTCTTTTGTGATCCCCAACTTTTGTTTAAAAATGGTGCAAATATTTTCTTTATGTGAAAAATGCAATGCACAGGCGAGTTATAGAGCATAACAATGTTATGAGAACCCATCAATACATATCTAGCTTACACTTCAGTTTAATCATTGCTGCTGAAATTGTGAATACATTCTTCTAAACTCTCACATCCCCTGAAACCATCAAAGATAAACAGTGTTTGCGATTTTACCATCCTCATTCTTGTTTCTAAAGAATTATTATTACTCTGTTTGGTTTTGCTGGATTTTTGATATTATACAGATGATGTTGCTTTATCTCATATCTGCTCCTTTGCAGTTGAAATTGTTTCTAAGTCCTTCGTATTGTACGTAGCTGTATTTCATTTATTTTTTATTGCTGATAGTATTTCATTTGTATAAACATGTCATAATTTAATTAATGATCCTTTTGTTAATGGATACTGAGTTACATGTTACTAGATTATACTCAGAATTGTAAACATGTGATACAATTGACCTTCAAAATTTTTGTCATTTTCTGATGACCTTTAATTGTGTGTAACTATTAAATATTTAAAACATTATTTTCAACTTTATTAAGATAGAGTGGAAAAATTGTATGTATTTAAGGTGCATGTATTTAAGGATGTGATGTTTTGATACACACACACATTGTGAAACAATTTCTATCATCAAACTAGTATCTTCTTGTGTATGTGTGGTACTGAGGATTGAACTGAGGAGCTTGGTACTGAGACACACTACTAGCCTTTTAAAACGTTTTTATTGTGAGACACTGTCACTAAGTTGGCCAGGCTGCACTCAAACTAGTGATTTTGCTGCCTCAGCCTCCTAGAATCCTGGGAATGTAGGTGTGCGCCACTACTTCTGGTTTAATCAAACCAAATGGCATATACATCACCATACATAGTTGCCTTTTTGATACATTTGATGACAATACTTAAGATTTATTCTCTTAGCAAGTTTTAAGTGTACAATATATGATTTTTAAGCTATAATTACATGCTGTTCTTTTGGTCTTCAAAAAATATTCATCATCAAAATACAAATTTGTGCTTTTTGACCACCATTGGTTCTTGAAAACCACCATTCTATTCTTGATTTCCATGAGTTTGAACTTTTAAGATTCTACATGTAAGTCAGGTCATTGAATATTTGTCTTTCTGTATCTGGCTTGTTTTGTTTAGTATAATATCTTTCAGGTTCATCCATATTGTCATAAATGCAGGATTTTCTTCTTTAAGGCTAGGTAGTATTTTATTTCATTCATACAGAAATAAAATAGAGTAATAGTTTTCAGGGATAGAGAGATTAGAGAAATAAAAGGTGTTGGATAAAGAAATTACTAATTGATCAGTGCTTACCTTTTCTATTTTTCAGCTGTTTGAATAATGCTGCAATAAACATATATCCATTTGTAAAGATAACTTTATTTTAGAAATATACTCAATTTTTATTGATAAATTTTATTGCATGACTACTTTTAATTTTTTTAGGATTACTCATCTGCCTATTCTACATTTGTGGTTAAGCTTATTCTTTTTTATTAAAAAAAGCAAAACAGAAAAAAAGGGTAGAAATAATATAGAATTTCAAAAAAAAGTAAGAAATCACCTGTTGATAAATTACATATTGTTATCTTAGAACTAGTTGTTCAAGTTTTAAAATCAAAGCATAAAAACTGGACAAACAATGACAGTACAAACTATTCTGTATGATGAACTAAAAAAAATTTGGTTAAGCTTATTTAAAGTTCCACGAGCAATGTGTAAGTGTTCTTTCTTTTACAAATCCTCAGCAGTACTTGTCATCTTTGGTATTTTGACAAGAGTAATCCCATCACTTGTGAAATGATATTTCATTGTAGCTTTCATTCGACTTTCTTTGATAACTAGTGATATTGAGCATTTTTTCATGTATCTGTTGACAATTTGCAAATCTTCTTTGCAAAAATGTCTTTTGAAGTCTTTTGGCAATTGTATAATAGGGTTATTATTATCATTGTCATTTCTGCTTTGAACTCTATGGCTAATACTTATAAATATTAATCCTTTAATATTTATTAAAGGATTTTTAATATTTATTAAATAAATTATATTTATTTAATATTTATTAAATATTTAATATTTTTATATTTATAATATAATTTAATATTTATTATAATATTAAATTATGATATTTAATATTAATTAATAGTAATTAACCCATGTTTGGGAAATATTTTATTCTATGTACTTCCTTTTATTTTGTTGACTTCTTCCCTTTACTATGCAGAAGGCATTTAGTTTGATATAGTCCTGTCAACTGTTCTTATTTTTGTTTCTGTTAACTATTTTCATTGTCATATCCAAAAGCTTCCTTTCCAGACCACTGTCCTAGAGCTTTCTTGGAGAAATGTTAGATTCAGATCTTGTATTTAAATGTTGAATTTGGTTGATTTTATATAGAATTTAAGGGTCTTAGTTCCTTTTGTTCCTGTTGTTTGTACATAAGATAAGGAATTAATTCTGTTTTCTGGTATTTTTTGTGAATATCAGCTTTGCAAATATCATTTGTTGAAGCATTTATAGATTAATTCTTCAGCTTGATGAGATTCTAATGTTGTTTTCTATTGAATTTTTCATCTTATTCATGACATTCTTCAACTCCAGAATTTATATATGATTCTTCAGAAATTGTACTTTTCCACTTGTTATTGCATCAAAGAGAAATTTTTTCTTGTATAATTCTAAAGACCACACATTCAAAACTGAGGCATTGACAGGGCTATGCTTCCTTTGAGTGATCAGGGATTAATCCTTCTTTGCCTTCTCTAGCTTCTGTTGGTTCTAGAAAGTGAAATGATCAGTGGCTGCTGGATTGTTGTAACCTCTTCTGGTCCTTTTCACATGACCTTCTCTTCTAATCTCTCCTTTGTGTGTGTTTTATGAGCACATTTATCATTAGATGTAGAGTTCATCTGTATAGTCAAAGATGATCTTTCTTGAGATAATTATACCTCAAAAATCCATTTTGCCAAAGAATTTTTTGTTTACAGTATACTAGGAGTTAGGATATAGGTATATCATTTCAAGGGCTACCATCAAACCTACTAATGACACCTACTATCCTGAAACCTGAGTGTGTAATCATCAAATATACGAATATTCTGAGCCTGTGCATGATGTTACCATAAATTGAATGGGTTTGTAAATAATTTTTTGGGGGGGTACCAGAGATCCAACTCACAATCTCACACTTGCCAGGCAGGTGCTTATGCCACTGAGCTAAATCCCTAGCCCCATAAATAATTTTTTAAAAAATATTGTTAAAAAGGATTTGGGCTATGTATTACTTTTATTAAAATAAAAAGAATAAGGAGAATATATTGATTGTTGCTGAAGTTATAAATCTAACATCGATATGAAAATTTTTAAAACACAAACTTTCCATTTTCTGTGTCCTATTACTTTCATTCCTCAACAGTTTGAAAATGAAACTGTTTAGATTTTTGTTGATATTTAAACAAATATGTAATCTAAGTAGATGTGAGAAGACTGCTTCATGTGAAGCTGTGAATGTTAAGTAAATTGTTTCTCAAGCATCCTCTTGTTATTTCAATCATGTCTTCTCTTGTCAATGTGATTAAAATAAGTGGCTGGGTTTTCCCCAATATAATTCCAAGGGTATACAAATCATGGTTTGCCTGACACACTGATATAGACATTAGAAGCACTACTATGCCTGCCTAAACTTCTGAGTTGCCAGTGTCTTATTTTGTCATGATGTTAGTTTACGTATGTTTTTCTCTTCTCTTTTAGAATTTTGATCATGCTAATCATGCTCTGTATTCAGAAAGGACACAATTAGTGTTCTGTAACAAGGAGCATTACCAAGTTGTTTGTTCTGGTTTCTTGCCTACAAGCAGGTAAACTTTTTGTCTAGGCTAATCCAATCTTTGTTTCTCCAGAAGAAAAAGCAAAAAACAAAAAAACCTGTCTTAATTCCTGTTAGTCTGTTCCATAGTTAAATATACTATCATTTTTCTCAATATTATTTTTGTTTTAATCTCTCTAATTTTTTTATAATTGAGTAGTGAAAAAAGAAAACCCACAAAAATGTTAAATACATTAGGAAGACAATTCAACCATAATTAAAATTTTTAAAATTCTAAAATACTTAAACTATTTTTAGTGTATTTATATAGTTTTATGTATCTGGTAAACTTTTCATCTTTTCCAGCTTTACCTACTGGAATCTGCTTAAGGTTATTTTACCTTTAGGATGCCCATGTGTTCTGCGTTATTTTTAGATCTAAAATGTCCTTCAGATGTCTCATGTGTTTAGAGATAAAGTTTTTTGGAAAGTGATTGGATCATGGTAGTGCTAACTCTATCCATGGGTATGTTCATGGCTGAATGAGAATTAGACAGTGAGGCCCAGCGGGAGGAAGTAGGTGTTATTATTTATGATTAGATGTCCTCCGAGAGCCTCATGTACTGAGTTAGGGCCTTACAGAAGGTGATTAGATTATGGAGCATTGTAACTGCCTAGCTATTAGGAGGTGGGATCTGGCTGAAAAAGGTAGATCAATGGAATTGTGTCCTGAGCTTAACTCCTTTCCTAACTCTTCCCTTTTTTCTGCCTTCTGCCATGGCTTTGGTATTGCTGTTTCTTCTTTAGAGTTGGTAGACAGTAGACTAAAACATGAGCCAAATAAACCTTTTCTCTTTCAACTGTAGGTGTTGGGTATTATGTCGCAGTGATGAGGAAAAGAAGGCACTGGGAATGCACCTCTGAAGGGTGTACCTTTTCTCTGGCTCTTTCCTTTGTTTCTGCTTCCTGGTTGCCATGGGTTGGACAGCTTTCCTCCCCTATACCCTTCCGCCATAATGTTTCTTACTTGGAGTCACCTGACCATGGACTGACACTTGTGAAACCATAAGTTAAAATAAACTTTTCCTCCTTTATGTTGTGTATGTCAGATAGTTTGTGCCAGCAATAGAAACATGACTAATGTACTGTATTTTTATTGCATTTCTCTTTCTTGTTGCACTTGAAAAATCTTTGTCCCTGTCTAATTTTGTAGGTCTAAGCAAGCGCAAAACTAGAGCTCTTTTAAGACATTCCTACTGTGAACATGCAGTACCACTCAGTTCTTCTTTTCAGTTTCCTTCTAAGAAGAGCTAAAATAGCTCTCTTTAGCTGTCACATGTGTGCCATGAGACAAAGACTAGGAAAAAGCCATTAGGATCTTCAGAGGTAAAGACTATAAGCCTGCAGGCATCAAAAAATGCTCACTAGACATTAGAGAATAAAAGTTCTGACTCCTTTCCTTACTGATCCTTTGTCCTTTCTCTGGCTTGGTTGGTCAACATCACTGAAATAAATGGAGATAATGCATAAATTCTTCTCTGATTCTAAAATGTTAACAATACTATTATTATGTTCTGACTTCCTAGTTAGCCCAAGTAGACTGCAGTACTTTTATACATCAACTCAATTACAAAGAACTTGCCAGACATGGTGGTGCATGTCTGTAATCTCAGTATTTGGGAGGCTGAGGCAGGAGGATTGCTGTGAGTTCAAGGCCAGCCTGGGCTATGAAGCGAGTTCAAGGTCAGTCTTAATTACATAGTGAGGCCCTGTCTCAAAAAGACAAAAAAAAAATTAAAAAACAAAGAATTTTCCTTTTATGTCGCACAGACCCTGGGAGATCTGCCTGTGCCCCTTCAGCATGGGGACAGGATTTTCTCTTCCTCCCTGTGCTAGAACTATGCTGTGCCCTCTCTGGCCTTTCCACAGTAAGTTCTTGTTTCAGGGTGTTTATACTTATTATTCCCTCTGCCTAGTACACCTTTTTTTTCCTGGATACTTTCTTGTCTTGTTCTTTTCCATTCAAAACCTAACAAATACTTCACCTTTTTAGTGGTCCTTACCTATCTGTGAAACCCGACCGTTCAGCCATTGACGTCCTACGGTTTCTTTGCTCTTTTGTTATATGCTTTCATTTTGCATTTCATTGTGAAGATAGGAACCTTCTTTGGTTTATTTCTGCTATATGCCAAAGCCTAGAAAAGCGTCATTGCATGAATCAATTCATCTTGCTGAGTTGATCAAATTATTCTTGCATTTGATCACATTGAAGCCCATTTAATAAATTATTATAATTTTCTAAGAATATTCTCATTCACTCCATGACTGGGTCAATGTGGATAGCAGGGTGCTTCCTTTAGTTCTTATTTGTTTTTATTGCTTATTTATATTTCTCAACAGAAGATTAAAGCCAATTAACACGTGCCATCTATACTCTGGAAAATTGTAACATGCTATGTTTGCCAATGAATGAAAACGGAATGCTAGTATTTACTTGATCCCAGGGTCTTAATTTAAATATCATCATGAAAGTTCTTTTTTTTTTAATGAATACTACTGTTTGTGACACTGGTATCCAATTAGTGATGCTGGAGCCCTGGTAATATAATAGCTTTTTTGTGTGAATATATTTGTAATTGTATAGTTAAATGATACTTTAGGTCCGTGTTTCTCCTTGGATTTATTTACATATTTTATCTATAGTATATAAAGTTTTTGGCATTTATCTCCCTTAATAATTTGTTTTCTGAATTTTGCAAGTCAGATATTATGGAAACTATGGCACCAGAAGCATATGGAACCTCATATAATAAAGATAGCCCAGGATTCCACCAAGTATGTGGTGTAGATCCAGCCATAAGAGCAGAGGGAGTTAAAAAAAGGGTGGATAATAATATCATAGGGATTAAGCTAAGTAAAGAAAAATATGTTATCTCTAGGTGCATTTGCTATTACAGAAAAAAATGTTCAAATATGCTTTAATACCATTGTACTTTCTGTGGATTTTGCAAAAATGGAAAGTTAGTCTTTATTAGTCTTATTTTCTAAAATGTCCGGTTGTTGGGAATGTTTTCTCTGTTTCTAAGTAAAGCCTGTCCACTGTCATAGCTGAGGACGAGAATGTGTCTATCTTCCCTACCATGGGGTTAGACCTGGTCAGAGGTGTTTGTCTTCCGTATGGTCAATTGTATTTTGGGGGCTTCTCCAGTTTGATCTTAGTAGAGCTCAGTAACATTGAACTCAGGTTTTGTACTCTCCATAGCTTACATCCTAGAAAATTCCTCCAATGCAGATACGTATAATGCCTTCCTAGCAACCTCGTCTTCATCTGCCCACAGCAATGTGTAAGGGGTAACATAATCCTGTCCACTTTCTACCGTATGGTCAATACTAAGTAAGTAAAAAATGCTGTTATATACCACAAAGATAAGGTGTTGAAAAGTTGTTTTAGATTCGCATAAATAAAAGGAGTCTTCAAAGAGTTTTCTCAAGACTAAATCACTTTTTCCCGAAGGAGAAATTATAGCTACAAAGAAAAAAAATATGCCAATACTTATTAAAAGATATTTCACTGCCTTTTAAGAAATAAGGTCTTTCTTTGCCCCAGCAACTAGACCTCAATTAACATTGCTTTTTGTTAACTTGTTTATACTGCAGCATAGCATTGGCTGTAGGAATATGTTAAAATCACAGTGGACATTGATAGTAATTCTATCCCTTCCCCGAGCCTGATAGCATAACAAAAAAGTGAATAAAACATTCTCTTTTCTGGAAGCCAGCAGATCCTGGATTGGACTAGGTCTTGGCTACATGGCTTCTACTCATGGGTTATGTCACTGTAGAGAAAGCATTCTATCTTGGTGTTATTTATAGACTTACAGGGTTTAGAACTACAGGGTTTGGATTTATTCTTTGGAACCCTTTATCTTTTATGCATTCTTTTAGTAGATATACAAAAATTCTATCACTGTACACAGAATTATTTTCTTCTGAAGTAAAATTAATATACCAATTATAGCATTAATATGAATTTACTATTTTTTCCATATTGTAATTTCCATGAATTATCTTTTTTGGGGAGGTGGTTGAGATGGTTTTGCTATGTAGTCCTGGTTATTCTTGAGCTCACTATGTAGCCTAGGCTGGCCTAAAACTCACAGCACTCCTCCTACCTCAGCCTCCTGAGTGCTAGAAATATAGGTATAATCCACCATGTCCAGCTCTTGTTTAAGGTGTATTAAATATATATTATTATGTCTGTAGAAGTTAAGTTCCTTGTCCAAGTAACAGAACCAAGATTCTAACATGGGTCCATTGCAACTCTTAGTGTGTACAGGTAGTGCATGCAGGAAAATATGCGAACCAAAGCCCCAGCACGATTTCCTGTTGGGCTTGCATCTTCATGTAGGAAACTCCGAAATCTAAACTAATAATAACTAAGTAATAATAAAAGACCAGAAATAAACTATCTGGAAAAAACAAAAAGTTCCATAGGAGAAAAAATCTGGAACCTTGCTTTATGGTAGTGATACAGATTGACCAGATGTCTTGAAGGCTAAAGCAACAAGATTGATTTGTGTGAATAAATATTGATTTGACAGGAAGTCAGACAAAGTAATTATGTGAGTAAGTACATCTACTGTATTTTAAACAAACCACTATCAAAGGCAATCTGGAGAAAAAGCTGTTGTAGCAGACACTTTGTGATGTCACTGGGACTTCCCTGATCACTCACCTGCTAACTAAAACAGGAGATGACACCTTCACCCCAAGCCAGAGATGGAGGCTCTGTTTTCCTCAGCCTGCCATGTTAGGAATTTCACAGGCATCCTTCTTAGCTTTATTTAGGAATAACTGAAAAATAAAAAGTAGATTGATTCTATAACTTTGTGCTATAAATTGCACTGCAGTGACATTTGTGACCTTCTTCTCTTTGACTCATTTAAAACTGTTTGATTTGTTGTCTGTATAGGTGCCAGGCATTGAGGTTGAACCAGACAGGCACAATACTTGTCCTGTTGAACTTTGCCAATTATTGCGGAATTCTTGGGGCAGACACTTTGACTCCTGTTGGCAAGACCTCATTCAGCGTGGGGTCTTGCTATGGTGATATTCTGGTGGAATGAGGAGAGGTGATGAGAGTGATCTTGAGGTTTTGGGAGAAGCCAATCCTCGGCGAATGTATCATCCATGTACATGATGCATCCAAAGCCTCTATTTATTATTGATACTTCAATACATCTTTGCCTTGTTATTCATTCTGTCTCTGAAGTGCTTAACCTTTAATTATACCCCCTTTGTTAATTATGAAATAATCTTATTGGCATTCAGAAATTCTCTTTCTATGGCTTTCTACCTAGAATTACTTCATTTATTTTCCTAATGTGTAAATTCCTTGTTTTGCTTTAAGCCCAAGATTATCATGCAGTCAGTTTCCCTATTGTTTTTTTTTTTTAAGTCAAAGTCAGGTCCTCATTTTGTAATTCAGAGATCTACATTAGCTGTCCAAGTCCTTCCCTATTCATATATCTCAGCCCAGTGTCATTGCTTCTCAGTGCCACCCACCACCTAATCTAGTCCCATCTGACTCATTTTTTCTCTCTGTACAACTATTTATTTCACTGCAGTTCACCAAAACCTCATTTGCTTTATCTCTGTCTTGGTGTGCACGGGTGTTATATAGATTTTTTCTGAACTGTTTGGTACTAAGTTTTAGACATGATATATCACACCTAGATATGTCAGTTGTATCTCTTGGAAGCAAGGGCATTGCCTTATACATCTGTAATGCCAGTATCATGCTGAAGAATTCAGCACTGGGGCAGTGAAATTATATAAGATACAGTCTATATTCCTTTTCCCTGATTCTGGAAAAAAATAAAGGTCTCTATGTCTGTTTTTCCCTCCTTTAGAATTTAATCAAGGAAGTGATTGAATTAGGTTGCTATAGCTCTTCAGTAACCTTTAATGTAGACTACTCTGCATGATGTTTATGTCTTTCATGACATTGGTATCATTTAACAGTACAAGCCAATTTAACAGTAAACTAATAAAGCGTATTTCGGGTTATGTCTGCGGAGTGTTTCCATAGACGATGAGCAAGCAGAACAGAAAATCTGGGCTGACGGTGGCTAGCACCGTCCAGTGAGCTTGTAAGCTGGATCGAATGGAAGAGGAAGAAAGAAAACCGGCTTTTGTCTGTAAAGCTTCACGCTGGTTGAGCGGGTACATCTGCTAATGCTGTCGCCTGGACATCAGACTGGAGCTTTGTCAGTTTTTCAACATGGACTCACTAAGGGTAACTCCCTGGGGAGCCTGCAGTCTCCAGCCAGCCCTGCATCCTTTACCTCTCTTGCTCTTTCTTGTTTTATGACCTTCAGCCTCTTAGACTGAGTAGCTACTTGATCCTCTGGTTCTGCCATGTGCCGAAAGCCGCAGTTTAGAACTTCCTCCCCTGATTCTGTAAGTCTGCCTAATAAATCCTCTTGCACAATATGACTGATTATGATCCTGTTATGTTCCTATGGTGAATCATAATCAATACAAGTTGTTATTTTGAACCTTTCCTTCTTTCCTTATGGTGCTCTTTTTGGCTTGAGTGTCTGTGATTCCCACTATGTTAATGAAAAGCCTGGTTACAATGAGCTTGCATTTCCTGAATTTCTCTAGTACCACTATCATCTATACACAGTAAGCTTACCTTGATGACTAATGTCCAGCCTTAGAAGATGCCATAATTGTCTCAATGTAAGTTCTTTAGATGCTTCTCTTTTATCACATTTTCTTGTCCATTATAGCACCTAGCATTGTATTAGACCAAAGATTAGACTGAAGAAATAGCTGAGTTAGATCTGTTTTTCAAAACCTGCCTTTATTTTAAAGCTTTGATCTCCTTTTCAGCTGAAGGTAATCCTTGACACTCTTCAACAAAGAAAGGAGTGATGACATAGCTAACAAATTAAAATATAGTTTGAGGCTGCATTACATGACTTTTAAAAATCATCCTTTTATAACGTCCTTATTATGTTTGTCTTAAACTATGATCAGTTTGTGTTCCCTGACTACAAACTTGAACACTGCGGAAAGATAATCAGCAGTGTATTAGATGATTCTGATTTTTAAATTTACCATGATGATATTCAAAGCAAACAATCTATAGCAGCAAAATTAATAATTTAATCCTTTTTTCTACGTATAGGATTAGGTGGTTTACCATCATATTATCCTGTACAGGAATCATTCTTCACATGGAGCTATTTGTCTTGTATTCATATGCACTAGCTAGACATTTGTTCTTTCAGAAATCAAAAGGTAGTTTGGAATTGCAGAGAATTTTAATACTGCCAAAATCTTTGTAAGTTGAGCAAAATCCAGTAGGGAGGCTGATATTCTTTAAAGGGTTCTTAAACTTTGTTGTTTGATTTCTCTATTATTCTACTTGAATGGAAAATACTTTCACTCATGTACTAAGTGGATAGCTCCAGATACTTCAGGATCCAAATATTGTCTCTTTCATGCAAAATCAAAGTTTTCACTCATCACTGTTTTCTTGTATGTTTGTTTGTTTGTTTGTTTCTTTCTTTATTTTTGTTTTTGGATCAGTGAGTGCCCAGAAGCTTTGGATGATTATCTAAGGGGGAGTTTGGTATAGGCTCTCTTCTCCTGCTTTGTGCTTCAGGAGCGTTTGCAGGTTATTGGGCCAGGTTTTCTCTTTTTACCTCCACGCTCCTCTTGCAGTGCTGGGAATGGAAGCCAGTGCACATGCGTGCTAGGTAAGGGCTCTACCATGGAGCTGCACTCCCTCCCCTGTGCCAGGTCTCTTGAGCAGGGCTGTCTCTGGTAGCTTTGGCCTCTCGGTTCTTAGATTCATACCACCTCAGCTGTGGGTTCACCACCAGCTTTTGCTTAACTTAACCATTTGGCTGATTTTGTAGCCTTTAAACTGTGCCCTACCCTTCAGTCTCCCTTGACTGCCATAAGTTTTTGTTGTTTGATTTCCATCACATTTTGCTTTTTGAAGAGCAAATACAGCTGAGCTTCAGATTCCATAGATTCAATATTTGAGAATGTTTCTGCTTGCTATAATTTATTTAAAAACCCCAAATCCATATTCTTCTGCTTTCATGATCATTTGTAGAATGGCAGAAAAGAAATGAGTTGATAGACATGCATGTTACTAGCAAGGATCAAATAAGGTGACTCTGTCTTTCTTTTCAGTGCTCACACTAAAAGTAATGTCCTTTTAATGATGTCTTTAAGGCCATGTTCTTTACACTTTTGTTGGTAATTCTGCTGTTTAAGAAGGCACCCATCCATCATGCTGAAGTGCTGTCTAGTATTCTTTTTTTTCCTAGTCTTCTTAAGTGCACTGTTTAGAAAGGCAAAATACTATTTCTGGAGACAATATATGTGTTAAATAAATTTCACTCAGGCACGTGTGGTAGTGATGCATGGGGTTGTGTTGTAGTATTGTCATGAATTCAATTTGAATGAATCAAGAGTAGCTATTAAATAAGGTGTCTTTAAAACAGAAATACACATAAAACAAAGTTATATATTGATTGGTTGATGAAAATGTGAGCTGAGGTTTATAGGAATTTAAGTCAGTATTTCTTTTAGAAGCAACAGTTCAATACTTGCTAATTCAGTCTGTATGGTGACTTTATAGAACACAACCCCTGCAAATGGTGAAAACTGACTGGAAATCCTGAGTGGAAGGACAGGTGCACCAGGGAGATGTGCTGTGACACTGTCTCCAAGTGTAATGGTGGATGAGGGCACAGTTTCATTCCAGCAGTCTCAGTACAGTGTCAGTAAAGATACTTGTTGAACTTCGTTTTTTTTTTTAATGTGGTTATTTTTAAATTTTATTAAATTAAACAACAAAATCTACTGATGAGTTAGCAAGGTATGTGGGATCAGAAGGGAACCAGACATTGAAGACTTGGTTCTGGCCCTGGGTTTTCCTCTGAGTGTATGGTGAAGTCATTCTTTAACATTTTTTAATCATTTATAAAATAGTTGTGAAACATATCTACTCTGCCTCTGTCACCTTGATTGTTGAGAAGAAGAATGAAATAGAGATAAGAAACATGTCAGTAAATTCAAATACGTTGAATAAATATGTGGATACCTTATGACAGTATATTTACGGTGTTGTTGATTCAATAAGACCCCCTTCTCTGCGGTAGCACCCACGTTTCGAACTCTGCCCACTTTCTTCTCTACTTCCTTTTCTTTCTAGTGACAGATTACCATTACAGAAAGTATTTTATTAAGGCTTGTGTATATTGTATTTAACAGTTTACTAAAGTCTGTACCTATAAACCAACTAAGATTCAAATGTGTCACTTGGGCTTTCCTGTTGTCTTACACATTGATCTAGTCAAACCTTGTAAGACAAGACTAACTGATTAATTAATCAATTCATTACATAATAATTGAGTGTCTACTGTGCATTTGCCATGGTTGTCAGTGATTGAAAAGCAATGGTGAGCAAGGAGAGGATGAGGCCTCTGACCCAGTAGAGGTTCAAAGCAACTGGAGTGAACCCTCAGTAATTAACAGCAATAAAAACCACATAAGAAGTGATGAAGAGGAGCACAATGCATGGAAGCCTTTACCAAAGATAGCCCACCCAAAGGGTTGGTTTGAAGGAAATGACAGAATCCTGAAAAAATGACCCGTGATCTGAGATCTGAAGAACCAGTTGAGATAAATTAGCGAGTACAGTGGAATGGTGTTTGACTATACCAAGTAGGTGCACTGTGTGCGCAAAGGCATGATGTCTTGATGGAAAATGGAAAAGTTAAAGATCTGAAGACCCTGGTATGGTAAAAGAACAATAAGGACCAAAAGAATAATGGGAGAAGATGCCAAAGTTCTGGGAAGAAGCAGACCCCTCAAAGCATTAAAGGCTACGTCGATGATTTTGGTCATTTGTACTACAAGCCTCTCAGGATGCCATCCAGGTAATAGACATAGAATTAAGCCTAGAATTTACATCTTCACTTGTTTTGGTTGTGAAAGGATCACTTACCTGTACTGTGACTAGTGGAGTTACCAGTGGGAGATCTATGGAACCCCAGATAGGAGGCTATTGTGACCCCTCAGGCAACTGCTTCCTATATAAAGATATGCTGTCCAGTTCATAATATAGTAAAATAACTTTAAAAATTAATAGTTTAAAGATTAAGTTTCTTCTCTTTAATTTCAAAGACTGAGTCTTTCTTAGTAATTATTACCTTTGAACTGATGCTATTTGAAATAAGACTCATAGACAATCATGTATTTTTAGCAATAGTTGGAGAGTTTTGTAGTCAGGGGATGTGAAGGGAACAATTAGAATCAAGACACAGAATTTATAATACTATTTATGATGGTCACCCAGAGTTAACACAGGAAAGTGCAGGAAATCTATCTGCAGCACTAACTAAAGACATAGAATATTCAGCCAAGAGCCTGAATCCCACAGCAATGTCCTACATGAGTCCAGATGAAGACCTAGAGCCCATGTCAATACGTCCCACAAGTCCAGCTGGAGGTCTAGAGTCCACAAGAAGGAATCATGCCAGTCTCTTTTATGGATCTGTGTTGGGAAGGCCCAAAGGTCAGTGGTGGAAGCTAGAAAGTCTATGCCAGCGGGGTGAAGGAGTATGCTGATAGGTTGAGGGTTCTATGCTGGAGCCCAGAAGTCATGCTCTAAACAAAGACCAGGGCTGTCCTGAAAAGCAGCACAGCCATGCTCAGCCACACGGGGGCTCCGAGCTCTTCCTATGATACGAACAGTCAAGTACATGCTAGGAAGCCAGCATAACGAGTTTGTCCTGGGGATTAAATGGCACATGTCTTCCCCTCTGGAGCCAGGAAGCAATGCTTGATGTAAGGACCAGAGCTCCTCCAGGAGAACCAATGGCTTAAACAGCAACACTTAGGGAAATCCACAACGCCTTGCTCTTCTTCTCCAAGTCTCTATTTATCCTGGCAATTTTCCTCAGGTGGAACATCTACGCTTAGCATCATGCTGATTTCATTCAGCTGGTGTTAAGTTGAGCATCAGTTTTTAATCCATAACAGAGAGCATATAATTATTGCTTGCTTGCTAGTAAAAATGTTTTTTTACTTTTTACTTTTTAAAGAAGTAAAAGGTAAGCACTTAGGAATTTAAAATTTGTGGCATTAGTTCTTGACTTCTGTTACTTGTAATAGTAGATATGAAAACTGTCTTTTTGCATGAACTCTCTTTTGGAAAGTTTTTTGCATAAACTCTCTTTTGGAAAAAAGAGCTGAGGCTATATTACCTGGGACTAGGATGGGACCTGGGTTTGTTTAGCGACAGCAAGAATGAAATATCCTTTCATCTCTATGAAATATTAGCTGTGAACTTCTAAGTTAAAAATAAAAGTGTAGCGATGAGGGTGAGGAAACCAAGCTACCCAGAATTTAAACAGGATACTATTTTCTCTTCATAGATGAGCCCTGTGGCTTTGCATCTCAGGTATGGTTTCATTTCTTATTTGTGGTACTAGAAAGCTGTTCAATAGTGAAAGTAATTGCAGGGAGGAATGACCTTAATTACATAGCCTAGGAAATTTGTGACAAGGCAGCAATGTTGAAAGATTAGGCAAACATATTGGTATATTTTGAATCTTAAATGTATGTCAAAGGCCTATGTGATGCCATTGTGTGGTGGAAGAACTCTTAGGAGAAGTCAAGAGACCAAGTCAGCTCACTGGGTATGTGTCATTGAGGGGATATTGGGACCCCAGCTCTTTTCTATCTCCTCCTTTGCTTCCTGGTAGCCCCAAGGTAATCAACTGTTCTTCACCACAGGCCCAAAACAACAGACCCAATTAGCCATGGACTAGAACTTCTAAAAATGTGAGCCAAAATAAACCTTTCCTTCTTGAAAGTTGATTTTCTTATGTGTTTTGTCATAGCAGTGGAAAGTTGGCTAACACATGTAATGCAGAAACTGAAATATGCTGTTTTTCCTGTGTTCTCAATCTCTCTCAGTAGATTATAACCCTTGCACTGTCATTGCTTCCTCTTTGTTCTCTGAACTGAAGAAGAAGGGTAAACCAGATGTCTGGCTATAGCTGTGGCTCTTCAACTTGTGAACTTTTTCACAAATACTCTTGGGAACCATAGCACCTACTTTGAGGAAGCATTCAGCCAGAGACAAGATGAGCCAATTTCCAAATTCAGGTTTTGAAGTGATCTCAACAGAAGTCCAGCATCCAACATATTTTAAGGCTTTAACATGGCTGAAATAAGGGAATATGGGCCACTCTACTAGACTCTAGCAAAGGATTAAGTTTCTCTTCTCATCTTCCTTCTACCCTGTTTCCAGGTTGATTCTTTCGTCAGTGCAGAGCCTCTTTTCTCATTTATAGTCGCAGTTTTAAGTCAGCATAGTTTTTTGTTAAACTCTACCTTGTTTGATAAATTAACTTTAGAGGTGATATGGTGCATATCTGGTAGAAATATGATTTGTATAAAATCATGTAATCCTCATTGTGCATAACATGAAGAAAAGTATGGATATAGCTTTTTGCCAATATTCTTTGCAATAAAGAGCTTTGAGTGTGATCCCGTTATTTCAATTTGTGCCCTGCTTTATGATCCATTATCTAGAATGGTGTCAGAAAATACTGTAAGAATCTTGTAAATTCTAAGTCATTTTTGTACAAAGTGAGATTTGAGTCTTTTAATGAAAAAAAAAGTTCCTAAAGGTGAGATAATTGTAACAGCAAATGCTCAATATCATTCAGTTTTATGTATTGTATGAAAACTAATGGAGACATTTTATTACTTTATTTTATTCACTGTAGGAAAAAAATTAAATAGTGAAAGTGACTAAGCCATTAAAATGATTACCACTTCTCTCTATTTACATTGAGAAGATCTATTAAATCTTCATTTGTTCATGTATTGCTCTGTGGTCTCCTCAAAAGAATATTTTTTGGCTACTGCAGTTATATTATTCAGAAGACTTCTGTTTTCTCCAGAGGTGTTGGAGAGACTGTTCTTTTTTTATCACCTGAATTGAGAGATAAATTTTATTTTTATGCTAGTAAGAGTACTGTAAAAGTATCGGTGCTTCTGGAGAATGCCAAGGAGAGAGCTTATTGGTGTTACGGCATCCTGTGAAGTTCCTACTATAATTATTTCTATTTTGTATTAAAGCAAAATAATTAAGTAAAACCGATTTTTAATAGCAGACTCTATTCACAATTCTGCATAGGTGCTCCTGGGCTAAGCTAGCTATTGTAATGACTGTGTTCTTCCTTTTTTTGCTCATGTTTTGGGACCCTAGGGATTGCTTGCTCTCAGTGTGTCAAACAACTCATAGGAATGCATTACAGGAAAGGATTCAGGGCTTTGTTTTGAATATTGACTTAGTAAAGCAGTCCTCATCTGTGGTTTCACCTTCTATAGTTTCAATTATCTGAAGTTATTAAATGGAAACTGGGGTCATTGGAGTCCAATAATATTAAATGGAAAATCCAGAAGTAGATAATTAACAATTTTTAAGTTGCACGCTATTTTGAGTTAGAGTGAGGAAATATTTCTCTATTCTGTTCTATCCTGTTGTCTGGTGTATCTACCCTGTATCTGCCCTTTAGAAATGTGTTAGTCATCTGGGTTATTGGATTGACTGGCTGTCCTAGAATGTGTCGCTTCATGTAGTAACTCCCACCTCATTGTGCACCATCTAATGTGCCTATTCATATTTCTGTCATTGTACTTATAACACCTGAACTATTTTTGTTTGTTTCTGTCTGTTCTGACTCCTGGCCTATCCCAGTCCTAAATGACTCTTTATGCACAGCATTTTAAAATAATTGTTACTTATTTTTATATACTTGATTATGTGGATAATGCCTTTGGCTTATTGTGCATTAGATGAGTACTTATGTATATGGAATGTCTCAGTTACTTTTCTCTTCTTGCTGAGACAAAATACTTGACACCCCAAATTAAGCAAGGAAAGGTTTATTTAGCTCACAGTTTATGGAGATTTTAGTCGATAATCTGCTGGCTCCAAGGCAGGGTGGAATGGCAGAAGAACAACAGTTCATGGCATCTGGAAGACGGCAAAAGCAGCAAGAGCCAAAAAAAGGAGGACTCTTTTTGGCTCTTATATTATATGTAGGCTACCCACCCTCAGGTGGGTGTAGCACTCACACTCATAATCCTAGCATTGGACCATGAATCAATCACAAATTCTAGAAGCCTGTGCCCATGACCACATGAGGCTTTTGGGGGACATCCAGACACAAAGTGTAACATGAGAAGATTTAAGGAGAAAGACAGAGACAGACAGAGAGAGAGAAAGAAGGAAAGAAGGACAGAGAAAAATAGGAAAAGTGCAAAGCTCTATTGCTTTCTAACTTTGAGGAAGTTTGCCTTAGACTCTATTTTCTTATCTGCAAAAGAAGAAAAATGATACCCAGTGCTCTGATTAATTGGGGATTACCTGAGAGAAACTTTTTTAAAAAAAGTTATCTAGTACAGTTAATTACTTCCTTCCAATCATCCCTTTTGAAAAATCCAATACTTCCTCTAGAAGCTTTCCAAAATTAATCCTGCCGCTCTGAGTTTAGACTTAGACCTCAGTATCTAGGTATGTCAGGTAAATGATGTTAAACTGAATTTTAATGTTTCCTTGGTGGCTTCTTTTTGACTTTTTCATTTGGAGTGTATGCATACCATAGCCATCTCTTCCCATCTTCAGGAGGGGACATTCTGTTGATAGTTTGAAATGTGCCAGGGAAACAGACAGGTATACTCCTTCCCTATGAACCCCCAAGGCAACTGTTACACATTTACCAGCAAGCACTGCTGTGTCCCTTTTAACTTTGCACTGTAAGTGGCTCCTGGGCAAGGGCAGTGGGTGTCATATTTATGAGCAGCCCCTTATATTAATGCAGGACTCACAAATGGTGATGGTGTTGCTGTGATTAGAAGCAAAAATGAAAAAAACAAATGTATTGTGAAGGTCAAACCAAAGAACTCAGTGACTAATATATAGCCACCCCTAGCCTCAGAAATAAGCTGCCTTTTACACAATTTATAATGCAGGCATCTAATTTTTAAGCACATTGTAGGCTTATTAAGTGTGATTTATCTTACAATATATCCTGTAAGGTTATTACCATATTATTAAATATTTCTGAAGATATTTTCCATTTTATCTTCTCATTCTTTTTATAATCTATCCTTGTCTCTCTTAATACTTTACAATTTAAAAAAACTTAAGTTGAACATCCTTATAAAGCATATAAATAGCCCACTCTTTTGACCCATCGATATGAATTGTTATAAAATGTCTTTTTACATTTCAATTTATTGGCAGACAAGAGTTTTATTGCTTCTCCTACAGAAAGATGGATGGAATATTTATTCCTTTCTCTGGCCTCAAGGGCCTTTTATCCAGAGAAAAGCAGTAGGCTGATTACTAAAGAATCCTGAAAACTTCTTGCCGGAAAAAAACAAACAAATAAAACATAAACAGCCATTAAGTTTAGTGTCTTTGCCTGTGTCTTCAGATGTGCAATATTTAGAGTTTACACAGAGCTTCAGCAGAAAGCAGCGGTACCACTTACCGAGTGTTCGCCTCACACCAGCGATTGCGTGAAGTGCTTTGCGTATCTCATTATCATTTCATCTTTGCAGCAACCTTATGAAGGATTTAAATCAGTTAACATTATGTTCTCCATTCAGGGAGGAAACTGAGGCTTGAGGCTAGAGCAGTTTTCTGAATAGTCTAGTTATAGTGCTAGGTTTACAAAACTGATAAACATTCTTCTTGCTGCTGTGGTGGAAACGGAGTTTATTGTTCTGAGCAGGATCCGCATCTTTCTGATTGTGTGATCTTGTGTAAATCACTTAACCTATCTTTGCTTCACTCTTTACCATAAATTGGAGATCATAATCCCAGTGTATAGGGTTCCTGTGACTATTGGATATAATAATGACATACAATGCTCACTTACAGAGGAAGTGCTAAATATGAAATTTGTGCTCTTGATCTTCTCAGGGCTACGATTCCTTTCATACAATGCATTAGTTCTTTTTTTAATTTTAAAGATAATAAAATCCAATAAATCAAAACAGAAGAAAGCCAGTCAAAACAAAGCAGCAAAATTGGTACAGAACTTCAAAGCAGGATACTAGAAAAACAATGGCTGCTACAGTATATCTTGTTGTCTTCACAATAGTTGTCAATTCCATCAGGTATAGCAAAATCAAACCAAGACAAAACCAGGATGAAACCAATCAAAACAGAACTTTGAATAAAGCAAAAAAAAAAAAATCAGAACAAAACAAAACAATGAGAACAATATTGGATTCCAAAGACAAGATAGAAGGAAATCCCCTTCATTTGCTGTATTGCATACTGTCATCCTCCCAATAGATGCTCAGACCACTGGCCCAGGCCTGCAAAATCAAACAAACAATACAAGCATTTAGTTGCTTTTTGTACCTTAGTTGCTGTCAACTCAGTCTGTCCTCTGAACCAGCCGGTTGCTTGTGGAGGAGGGGGTTCTGTGTGTGGTGGTGGTGGTGGTGGTGGTGATTCTATTTGACTTTTCTCTTTTTGGACCCTGCATGTCTTGCACATCTTACCAGAAAGACTGGCTAGTTGGCTTCTTGATGGTCTCCTTGCAGTCCCAGTGTGGAAGAGAACAGTCAGCGCCTCCTGAGCATGGGCCATGCTGGGACTGGGAGGAGACCACCAAGAAGCCAACTAGCCAGCCTTTCTGGTAAGCCGCACAAGCTATTTGGAGTCCAGGAAGAGAAAAGTCTATGTTAGTTCTTAATAACCCATTAATTTTTTAAATTGACTGTAAGAAAGTGGGATACTATTGTGGTAATTATATGAATGCATTTCACATTGTGAGAACATATCATAAAGTGAACCTAATGGCTCAAGCCCTTGCATTATCCAAAACCATTGAGCTCTGGGTAGAACATGTGACTTGCTACTTCCTGGTATACTGTGCAAAAGGGGTGGAATATCTCTCCTGTGCATGTGTTACCTTATATAAGACTTTCTCTTAGTGCATGGGAGTAAGAGGCTCTGCCAGCCCTGAAGACAGCCTTAAGCACCACTGGTGGCACTGAGGGTTCACAGCACATGACATCCAGAAAGTCTGTATGAATCTTAGGATCTCAGTGTTATCAGCAACCACATGAGCTTACAAGAAAAGAATGCAGATGGGCTGACAACTTTGCTACAGTGTTGTGGGCTCCTAAGCAAAGGACCAGCTATGCTGTGCCCAGATTCTTGACCCATAGCAACTGCCAAATGTAAATGTTTCCTCTTCTAAGCCTCCAAATTTGTGGTAACTTATTACATAGCATAGATAACTAACGTGCTCATCAACTCAAGTTTTGGAATATTTGTCTAACTTTGATTATATTTTTCAAAATTAATAATATGTAATTTGTAGTAAGAGCAAACATAAACTCTAGTTTTTTTTAAGTTGCCTTAGATGATATTATTGTATAGAAGTGATATTATAAAGATAAAACAGACACTTTTCAATTCAGAGACAGTAGGAGTAGTCTAACCATTTTATTTTATAGGTAAGAAAATTGAATCACATATAATTTGTGTAGATCAACAGCAAGATTTTTTTACTACTTACTGTTCATCTTTCTCTGCACCACAGTGTATAACCTCTTTGCGTTGAGATTTTCACTGACACTTTTTCTTATTTTTATTGATGCATATTAGTAATACAAAAAGAGATGAATTTTAGTATATTGACATATGCATATAACATATTCTGATTATCTTCATCCTCCTTATTCCTTCTCTTGCCTTCTCCTTCCCCATGACCTCCTTCTTCATCTCTGAAACGCTACCTGCTGGTCCCTTATCAGTTCTTTCTTTGTTTCATTGACATTTTTATAAAATTTCCTTAAAAGACAACCTAAATTTATGTAACTATTCTTTGTATTATTTGTTTATAGAAATGAGGAAATGCACAAAGTAGAAAATATTTTAATGATTGGCCTGAACTACAGCCCTGCCCATTACAGAAGATCATGTGCAGTGAACAGAGCTGAATTAAGCCAGGAGATGAATGAGTCTTCAAGTGCCCGTTGGCTGGTACTTCCTTCATGCCACCCCTCTCCTCATGGACTGTCAAGAGATTGGCTTGTGACTTAGGTCAGAGACCCAAGTTTACTAAGTTTGCTTATGTGCTCACTTTAGATGATGCAGTCTTTAGTTGTCATTTACTCACAATGCCTGTGGAATGGACAACGCTTAGAGAATGGATGAAATATTTACTCTTTGGTCTTCAAGGCCTGTCCTCAGTGAACCAATTTCCTGCTTTAGTTCTAGGACCTTCAGTTCCACAACTTGATTTTCTGTTTAAGGGAGATAGCTCTTAGCATTTCCACCACTGAGTTTTGTTCATGGAATTCACTAAAAGTTGAGATCTGTTCTTTCAGAGAGGGATGCTCAGATTTTCCTCATCATCAGTGGACACTACTTCTTCTCACCCCTCTCTGCTGGAAAGGCTCCCATTAATTCAGTAGTGCTGAAATCACACACACACACACACACACCTCTCCAGAGTCTGGATATTCCTTGAATATAGAATATAGTGAGGAGGGTCATACACCAATTTCTGCCCCCTGCAAAAGTCTAGAAATGTGCCTCGTTAAGTATTTGTTAACTGGTTAATTGGATAAAGAAGTGGGTAGTAAATATAATTAGAAAGTTGATAACAGGAATTTACCAAACATCACAGAGAATGGGAAGTGGGGAGTTGGTACTGGCTATACTTAGAGATCTTGTAACAGCAATGTATCATAAAGGGGGTACTGGTAGGAAGATGTGCCACAGGCAAGGAATGAGAAGACAGGAGATTCCGGGACTGAAAGGCGGAAGAAAACACCACCCATGGTGTAGGGCTGTTTGGTTTTGGAGTTGAGAGATTAAAACAATTCTTTTTTTTTTTTTTAACCAGGGATCAAACTCATGACTTCATGCTTACCAGGCAAGTGATTAGAACAATTCTTTGAGAAACTCAAAAGCAGGAAAATACATGATGGTCTATATATTATCTTTTCCCCTTCCACATTTTAGTAGCTTGGGTTTTACACCAAGATCAGTACATTACCTTTTTCTTTTCCTAAGAACAACTTCTTGGTCTCTAGACTCAAGATAATTTGCAAGATAATAAAAATAGAATGGTAGCTAGCATTTAAAAATCCTTGTTTAGAAGTCATGTCTAGATGGAATGAAAATAGAATTATTTCAGTATGAGATAATCACTAATTTCAAATCTGTTGATGATCGAATCTATATTTTCATCAGTGTAGGAAAGACATCCAAGTAATTACATTGGAGTGGAAGTTGGGAGGGTACCAGAAAGGCTGCACCCTCATTTTGTAGAGGAGTCTTTTAGGACGAGACTTTCCTTGTATTTTGTTCCTTACAGCTTTTTTTGGCCTAATTGAAAAGGCCTATCTTTGTTAGTACTGAGCATGATTCTCTTTTTAATTGCAACTTGAAGGGGTAACTTGAAACTGTATCTGACCTGCCAAGCCCTCCACATTGGGTGTCAATACAGACTTAATGAGCATTCTTTGTTTTCTCATCATCCAGCTCTCCTTTCAAAATGTCAACTGTGTCAGGACCTCCTTTCAAAATTGATGGCATTCTGTAGCCTGATAAGTCTCTCCTTTGAAAGTGTCTGAATGTGGTTAGTAAATTTTGGTAAAGCTGTGCTTTACATAGATTTATTTGTTCTTAGAATTTTCACAAGCATATACACTAATGACTTGGAAATACCTTATAATGACTTTTAATTTGTCATTAAAACTTATGCAATAGCAGTTCAGCAGTGCAGATTAAAGTGCTCATCAGCCTCAACTCTAAACTACTTTGGACTCTTTAAAATTTGTATCAGATGTATTTAGATTTATTCACTGCCTACAGAAGATATGAAGTATTCAGTTATCTAGCCTCTCAGATTCTCTCCTGCAAAATGAGTATAATAATAAAATCAAAATAATTAAAATGAAAACAAAGAAAAGTATTATGAGGATTAAGTGAGATAATACAAAGCCTTCTGAGAGCAGCCTGCTGTACAGTGAACTGTGTTTTAATTATTGTCATTACGTGAGTTGAAATGTATAAACATTGAGTAATATTGAAGTGGCTGATCCAGTGTAGTATTTTTATTATAGTAAAATTTAAAGCGCAAGTCTTGATGGCTTTTACCAACTGTCTACAACCATGCAATTCATACTTCAATCAAGATGATGTTTATATTAGCACAGAATTGCCTGCATGCCCTTTGACAGGCAACACCCTGTCCCCCAGAGAATATCATCTCCTACTTATTTCTATCCCCAAAGATTAGTTTTGCCTACTATGGAATTAAATTTCCAATAAGTAGACTCATGGGAGTACATACTTTCTTTATAACTTACTTTTCTGCAGTATATTTTTAATTTTACTCATGTTATGGCACGTGTCACGAGTTCAGTGTTTTTCATCGCTGAGTGGTATTCTATTGTATGAATATACAAATTATTTATCCATTCTTCGATTGAAGAACATGTGAGTTGTGTTCAGTCATGTATAGGTAACTCTTATGGACAAATATATGGTGTTATATGTAGTTTTATGGGTATACATTTTCCTTTCCCTTGGGTAAAATAGATGTAGAATAGCTCATCAGGAAATAGTTCTCAAATGGCTTATTTTATATATTCACCACCACCATGAAATTTCCAGTTGTTTGATGTCCTCTTTGATATTGATTTGTCTTTTGGCCATTCTAGTAAACATAAAAGGATGTTATTATGGTTTTCACTTTTCATTTCCCTATAACTAATGACAAAGAGCTTCTTGCATTTTTTTGGCCATTCATTCATCCTCCTTAGTGAAGTGTCTGTTCAAGTCTTTGCCACTTTTTAATTGGTTTGTTTTTATTATTGATTATTTTTATGTGATTTGAATACTTATACAACAATCAATTTATTTGCATATGTGCAACACATTTATTCTACTTGTCAATGGAAGGGAATCACTGCCAAAATGGTTTACTTATCCTCAAATAGACTCAGTAAAATATCAATTCCTTTGTTTTGTAATACCTTTGTTTTAGAATTTCACACCAAAATCAGAGCCAAAGCAGGTGTTGCCACCATCTGAGAGTGATAATCATTTACAGATGCCACATATGGTATCTCTAGTAACTCGGATTCTACATTATGTAGTTCTCTACATTTTTATACTTTTGTGACTTAATCATTTCCTTCCTATACTTGTTTTAATTTGTCTCTTTAAGGAGAAAAATCCCTGTAGAATAATTAGCTTCTGTGAATTGAGTATCTGAAGCAACTGTTTTTCCTTTTTTTTCTCACTCGCCTTTTCTTTTGGGGGTATGACTGTTTATTTGGGGAACTAAGGAAGGCTACACCTTCTATGTTCAACATTGTAGCTGTGAAATCTGAATGCTTTCATTAGCTTATATCAGGGTCATTACAGGAGTGACAGCTAAGAAATGTTAATACATACTTAGAAAATGTGTTTGTTAATGGTTCTCAGGCAAAGACTGTGACAGAGCTGCCCCTAATTCCATAAACATAAGGCATATTAATCCCTTTAGTTGACGGGTGCTTAAATGGGCAGATTGGATGAGTAATTGGGTTGTTCTTCTAATCCTTAGCTTTGAATATAAATGAAAAATGTCTCGATATTTTTATTTGTCTTCAGTAACATTTTCTAATTGATTTATTTAAAAATGAACTGTTTCTGTAGAATAGTGATTCCTTTAGCATCTGTTGTTTGTATGAGAGGAATTGCAATTTCAGAACATTTCTAAAAGTCCAAACCTTTTAACATTCTACTCTTTTTCCAAAACCCATGTAAAAGACGGGAGCAGTTATCTTTGCATTAATTCACTTAAATTCACATATTATTTGGGGGAAAACTAAAAATAAATCAAACTGATTCTCTAGGAATAAGATATATTCCTTTGGAAGATACTCAATGCCTTATATGCCCCCAAGACACAATTTACTTTTATACTGTGTCGCTGAAAACCTTAAAGTTAGTTTTCAAGAGGACCTACTGTACTCTCCAGTGGAAGACCCTGTACTGGACAGTCCTGGCTGAATTTTGTTTTTCACTTGAGGACACTGAGAGATCACTTAAGGTTTTAAAGAGTAGGCTGACATATTTCTGAACCATTTGTTACAAACTGTCATGTGTCAGTGTCCTGAAGATTTGGGGAAAAAGTTTTGGAGTGAGTGAGAGTTGTGGCATGAGCAGAACGGATGAGATTAGGTAGAACAAATTACCAACACAAACTCGAAAGGAAAAGTTGGAAAGTTCTAAAATACTAAACTGGTCCAACAAGCCCAGAAGTAGGCTAAAGGTCAGCATCCTAAGAACTGCAACAACCTCCCAGTAACCCACAGGAAATCAGAGGAGAGTGGAGATGAGTTCAGGTAATAAAATACAATACCACTTCCCCAAAGATACCCAAGAGAAGAAAATTGATCGCCCAAGTAGCCAAACGTTGTGTGTCTTTTCCTAAACTGAAGGTTAGCTTAGTGCTTTATGTCCACGTACATCATAATTTATACAACTTGAAAATATAGTTCATACCAAGAGCTATATGAATTTTTGTATTGGTGAGCATCTGTAATGTTAACAAATGTACTAAGGGAAGAGGTAAACAATGCAGAGATATTGCTGCATGTGCAAATATGATATTACCATGATTGGTCATGAGTCATGAGAACTCCTAGAAGAAAGGTCTGTCTCTATTTCTGTACATTCTGGATCTAGTACAATGCCTTGTTTCCAATAGATACACAGGGAAGAACATTTGATGGGATAAAACCAGATTCAGAATCTTTCCCCCTGACATAGCTATTTTTAATAATGATCTTTTCAAATAAGATGCTACACATCCTTTTTTTGCTTAAATATTCCATAATTCCTATTTATTTTTTATCTACTTTTCTGGGATAAAATTCCTACTTTATGCTATAAAATTATCCATGGTATCCAAGTGAGAATATTTGTGATGTTTTCACTGGTGTTCAATGCAGAAAGGGACAATTTTGGAAGAACTGTAAATTTCAGATGATAATTTGTATTTCCAGGAAAGTACCTTGGGTGTGGTCTTTGGTTACTTTTAAAGAGTCATTCATTCACAAACCTTCATAGGTTACTTTTGAACCAATTTATTCCCTTCTCCTCTTCCCATCACAAACAGGAAAGGGAAAATTTTAGATTTGGAAAGTTAGAACAATAGGAAAGAAAGTATTCATATTTATTAAATAGACACTTGAGAATTTTTAAATTCTCTTTTCAGCTATGTGATTAAAGTGGTTTCCTTGAAATTTTTAATCCTTTTATGCTAGGTATCACATCTGTTTAAGGAGCTAGAATATTAATGGCATTAAACTGTTGTGTTTATTTTGGATTAGTTCAATTTAATTACAGTCTCAGCCTTTTCTAATCAGTTTTATATTTTTGTTCAGACATTAATCTGGCATCACATACAGATAATTATGACAGCTCCTTAATATGAACACAATATAAAAACTTTCAATTAGCATTTTGAAGATATGAGCCTTGTACCATAATTCTTAGACTCAGAGATTTAGATGTATTCACCTAGTGAATATAACCATTAGCTGTTTTGTGCACTTTGCTTAGTTTCATAAGATTTCAGTACTTAGTTTGTTTTCATGGCTGTGAAAATATTCGTGCTATCCATTAGGTGCAAGCAAAAACACTAAAGTGCTATGTGTTTTTAACTTCTAATGGAACTTTGGAATTAGCACAATGTTTTAGCTATCATTTGCATTTCACAACTAGAGAGCCAAGACAGTTCTAAAAGGAAGCAAGCAACTTGCTCCATCTTTATTCTTAATTTTCCTTGGAATGGCTTGATTTTTAAAAATGCAGTTAGCATTCTTTTCAGGTAACAAGAATTGTAAAATGTAAAAGAGCAACTTACTTAAGCAGAGATTGTCCTTATGCTTGGGGGTTGACGGAATGCAGATGTTGAATTACATAAGGATATAAGATAAAAGAGATAAAGACTCTGGTAGTTAGAGTCTTCTGTCTGAAGTTCTTCCAAATAAGGTTTTCAATTTGTACTGTTCACGCTATTTTCTTGAGTTGCTTTGGAGGGCAGACAAAAAATGTGTAGGAAGTTCCCTGTGGCCTCTTTAATTTGAAATAAACTTTGATGTTTTAAATAGATGTCGCTTCCTAAAAACTATTATACAATTCAGCTTCTAGATATTTCTATTACTATCCTACAAGGTGGTGGGTTACAAATATTATATTGCTTTCTGATTTTTGATTTTAAATCTAGGGAATGTCTTTGGAATGAATATATTTGTTAATATTGAAACGTAGTACACTGATCTTTCAATGTTGAAACTTCAAATATTCCTTACACAATTTTAAGCTTTAGATGGAAGCTATTTATAAACCTTTTATTAATTTCATCAGATGAAATATAAACCATAATTCATCTCATCCTGCATTCTTAAATACTTCTGTGGGCAGTAAAGTGTGATGATTGATACACTAAACTTGGCCCTTGAATAGATTGGGATCGTATCTTTGTGTAGCCATTTTCCACTTACATAAACATGGGCAGCCTTGGTTCTTTTACTGGTGAAATAGGAATTATAACAGCATCCACCTTATAGAGTCATGATGAGTAAATGGGCAAAAACATGTGAAATACACAATATTTTGAACATACTAAGATTCATTTAGTGTTTACCTTTTATATTCCATGCCTACCACACAGTCTTATACGGATTAGGTACTCATTATTTATCAAATAAATCAGTGCTTTGAGAGTCTGAAAACAAAACTGATTTTGAAATATTTGGCTATATAGGTTATGTTGACTTTGTTGTACTTTGTTAAATGTATCCTCAAATAGGGCATTGATTATTTAGATCAATAAATAACATTTTGATGACCTAATGGGGTCAAGACACTGTTTGAGGTAGTCTGGGGCATTTTAATCAGAGAAAGAAATTGTGGTTATCAAAAATGATCTTATATTACAATTATAGATGAGAAAAGTGAGGTTTGACCATTTGAAAAATTTGAGAATACTTTAGTTTGAACAATAAGTGAAATAATAAAAGGACCTAAGAAGATTTTTTAAGTAAGTGATGGAGATAATAAGCACTTTTGAAGTTAAATATGATGTCAAAATTCAGGAAAGATTTAATCACAACTCAAAATCCACCATATTTGATAATGTGTAAGATGTTTGGTGTTACTTTCAATATTCATAGTAAGTATGTTTTATTCCTTTCCCCAATATTCATATTTCAAAGTAGTATCTTAATATAGTACAATATTTATGAATCTAGTGGTAACGCTTCGTAGTTTGAGGACCAGAATGGCATAGTGGGATTTATAGAAATGAATAAAAAATATTCCTTGAACTGGAGCTCATTGCACAAATATACATGTAGCTAAGGGCAAGCGTACAGATGGACACAGTAGTGGAACAAAGATACCCTTGTGCAATTTGGTGCTATGCTCTGGAAGCCCAGAGGAATGTGCCACTCGAGTTTCTAGAGGAGAAAAATGAAGAGAAACAACAGGAGGTTCCAAGAAAGAGAAAATAACCTCTTATGAGGAAACCAGGGGCAACAGCATGAGGGAGGAGGCATTTGAGCTGGAGGTTGCACGATACTCTCCGTGTGTTCCCCATTTTGCTATATTTACCCATGTCTGACGTGAGTAGGGTCAGACTCATATGGAAGATACCAGACAAAACACTCCATACTGATCCCTGACCCTCAGAACTCTCTGCCGTGACATAGCAGAAGACAGCAAACATTTTGTTGAAGAAATAAACACTTCACTTACATTGTGTATAACAGAAGCAACCCAGGATTAGAGAAGTTGAGTACAAGCCCTCTATTTTTTATTTACCTTTGTATTCCCCACAGTGCCTGATACACTGCCTTGATCATTGTAAATTTTCAAGTATTTGTTAAATTTATGACTCCTGGATGGGGAGAGTGATGATAATTAGGCACATGAGGTAAGTCAACATGTAGGAGTTTTCCCTTGGCTAATGTGTGAGCGAGTATGCTACATTTCAGAGTGTGATTGTCATTGTGCTAGTGGCACAAGATGAAATATAGAACAATAAAAAATAATAAATAGAAACTTTTGTTTAGTACTTCTAACTTTCCCTGTACTATGATAAGCATAATCTCATGCAAATTATTAATCTTTATAAAATGATCTGCACAAGTGAAAGCGGAATTAGACACCAAGAAGCCAACTGACTTACTCTAGGACACAGTCACTGAGTCCTGAAAATAGGTTCAAAACCAGAAAGACTCTAAAAACAACTATTGCACAAAACAAAATAGTGCATCACAGGATGGTTTTAAAAGCAAGAGGAGAAATGACAAGTTTATACGGTAATTAGGAATGAAGCTAATTTTAGTGAGGAGGCAATACTGTCTCCATTTTAACCGATATGCCAATATAAATGCTGGGTGAATTACAGAGTTAAATTTTTAAAAAATCCTAGAACTACTGCAAAGCTAATAATTTCCTCATGTTGGTAAGCAAAAAGACATTCAATATGTAGAACAGTGAAAGGAAAAATAATGAAAATAATGATGGATTTGAGTGTATAAATATTTACAACTTCTATAAATAAAAAGAATCAAAATATTTTATGTACAACATTGAATAACATAGCAAATTTTGAAAAATATGAAATATATATCAGGATGTGAAGATACATAATGTTATATAGTATGATAAATGTAATATAATGAAGCATTTTTAAATCAATAAGGAAATCACATAGTTTACAATTAAAAATAACCAGAGGAAACAGAAAAGCAATTTTCCAAAAAATACAAATTGACAATACACATGTATAAAAAATACAGTATCATTGATACAAAGAAATAAAAATTAAAAACCTTTGTTCTGATGAGAAATTGTGAATATACTGTTTGGCTTACCAGTGCTGGCTCCAAGAATAAAAAATTTTAAAAATTAAATATGTATAATAGGGAAATTTTGAATTATGATTTGTTGACCATGACTCTAGTTAGCTAAATTATTCCAGTCACAGCCAATGGAATATCAGCCATAGGTAGAGATTATATCTAATATTATGGAGAGTGCCTACTAACATGGGATTAAATAACACCACAAATGGGAAGAGTAATACTGCTTTGTACATTTAAAAAGTTGAAGAAAATACATCTAAATGGTGATCACAGTGGCCTAACTCTAATTATATTATGAAAGATACATTTTCCAAATGAATTTTGATAAAAATTAATGGAAAAATGCTTTGCTCTGTAGTTTGAAATTTTTTTAGCCCTAGGGTTCGTAGATAAGAATGAAGATATTTTATTTCTATATTAAAGTTCTTTGATCTCTTTGTCACTGCACACATAAATTAGTCTTGTTGGAACTTGACAAAAAAAGTGCAAAACAGAAGAAACCAAGTGAAGAACCACCTAGAGTTCAAAGTATTCCAGAACAACTAAGTTTAAATCTTTCTTTCTTTCTTTCTTTCTTTCTTTCTTTCTTTCTTTCTTTCTTTCTTTCTTTCTGTGTTTTTTTGGTGGTATTGGAATTGAATCCAGAATTTGTGCACTGAGCTATACCCTAGGCCTTTTCTTAATGTTTACTTTGAGACAGGATTTCACTGAGTTGCCAAGGTGCCTAAGGTAGATTTGAACTTACAGTTCTCTGGTCTTAGCTTCCTTGAGTGCTGGGATTAAGGCATATAGCAATATGCCTGGCTATGAAATGTAATTTTTAAAATAATCTATGTGTTGTTAGTTGGAACAATGTTTAAAATTTAGTGAATAAAGACAGTGGATTTCACTTGGAGAAGAGTAAACTACAATTCCTATTTCTGGAACACCTAGAGACTGGGAGCAGCGTGCTGCAGTACCCACCCTCAGTTTTAGAAGTGGGTGGTTGTAGAGAAGAAAGTAATTCAGACAGAGAAGTCAGAAGCATTTTTATAAGAAACATTTTTGGACTTAATTGGGCAAGGGGAAAAGAACATCCTAAGCAGAGGAAAGATATTTTCCAAGTCTGGGATAAGTGACATAAGATGGCAAATTCCAGGAATTCCAGAACTATGATGGTGCTAGAACCAAAGTTTTGGGGAGTCACTATGAGGAGAGGCAAAGAAGTGAACAAACTTTGATACCTGTGTTGCCTAGACTTCATCTTGCAAAACACAGCAGTGACAACTCAGATTTGTGTAATGGAAAGACCACCAACATAGAGAAAATGTTGGTAGGAAAATCAATTAGAAGCAGGATGAATAGTTAGGTATTGTAGAAATCCAAATGAGAATCAGTAACAGCGTGAACTAATGAAATGGCAATTGTGGATGGACAGAGATGGATTCAAAGTATAAAGGTGATGAAAATACCAGAAGTAAAAGACAAATGAAAAGGCGGATCAGATCAAGAGTAAAGATTTTTCCCTGGCTTTAAACTTCATGCTTATGACTCTAGTATAATGGTGAAGCTTTTTAGTAAAATAGGAAATATAAATGGTGAAACTGGAAACAGAAAGTTAGTTTGCATGTTATATTTCTGAATCTAATAGAAGACTGAAAGTGTTTTGGGGACCAAGAAGAAGGTCAAGATTTGATCAAGAGATTGTAAATCAAATGTAGAAATGAGTGAGCATTCTGTGAAGAGACTTTGGTTCAGAAAACAGGGTGGAATTATATAGTCATCTCTTGATAGCCTTGAGGAATTGATTCCAGGAGCCCACCAAGGGTATCAAGATTCAAGGATGTATAAAATAATATAGTACAGGTGCATAACCTATGCACATTCTGCTGTATACATTAAATTATAATACCTAACACAGTGTAAATGCTGTACAAAAGCTGTTACAGTATGTTGTTTAGGGAATAATTACTAGAAGAAAATCTATATGTTCTATATAGATGCAAGCACTGTAGAACCAGTCATGTTTTCAAACTGCATTTGGTTCAATCCAGATAAAAAAGAGAAAGAGGGAGAGGGAGACACAGAAGAAGAGGGAGGGGGACACGGACAGACAGAGAGAGTCAGGAAGACAGAGAGAGTCATAAAATGAGAATTGCCACAGTAAGTGTTAAGCCATAAAGAAGATGAGTGTGATAAGAACTAAATGATTTAGGGACTGGGGACTTAGCTCAATGGCACAAGTGCCTGCCTAGCAAGTGTGAGGTCATGAGTTCGATCCCCAGTACAAAAAAACAAAAACAAACAAACAAAAAAACTAAATGGTTTCTATTGGATTTTCTTCTTTTATTACTTTGTAGTCTTCCAAAAGAAACATCTCCAGCTTAATTTGAATTGAACAGTTATAGGATATAAAGTCCATACAAAACATGGATTTCCATTTCAGACAGTATGTTTGTGTACTAGCTGTGTATTTTGCTAGAACAAAATACCTGACACCTACAATTTAAGTGAGGAGAAATGTATCTGGCTCATAGTTTCCGAAGGTTTAGTACACGGTGGAATGGTGCTAAGACTGAAACATCATGGTGGAAGGACATGGTACAGCAAAGTTGCTTAGTTTGTGGTAGTTGAAGAGTGGAGTAGGGAAACAGCATGGAGAGGAAAAGTCTAGGGTCTCAAGGTCATGCTTTGATGACTCACTCAGACACAATTAGAAGAGTGCTTTATTAATCTTTCAGGTGGTTCACAAAACAATCAAGTTGATAATTTAGTTTAACTCTCACATCTCACCCCATAATGCCCACATACGTCTTAAACCTTAATTTCCATGTAAATACAAGAAGCTAATAATTCCAATTTAATAAAATACAACTACTTTGCATACAACAAAAATGCAATAATCTCTTCCACAAATTCTCAGCAGTTCTAGCATTTCTCAAAAGTTCAAATCAAAAGTTGCCCTGAGACTCAAAACAAACTCTTAGCTGTGAAGTCCTACAAAATTACAAAGCAAATTATGTAATTCTGAGATGCATGGGTCAACTGTGTCATTCCAAAGGGGAAGAATAGGCGGATAGAAAAGAATAGACCTAAAGCAAGACCAAAACCCAGCAGAACAAACGTTAAGTTCTGTAACTCTGTGTAAGGCCCCTGTGGTGTATGGGGTGAGATAAGTTCCAGAGGACTTGAATCCCCCCACCACTGTGGTCTTATTGGTTATAGCCCACATAGTCTCTCTCTGGGCTGGCTCCACCATTGGGCTGCAGCTTTCCTCAGCAGGTGTTCCAGGTTCCTGAGCTTCCAAATTTCTGGGGTAAACACTGTATCTTTGGCTTTATTCTCATATCTTTGTGCATTGACCTCCCAGGGGCATACTGCCTGGCCTTCTAGGCGTTACATTGAAATTTGGGTTAATGGCTCCCGGTCCTACAAGAGTTCATTTTGTATGCCTAAAAAATGGACTCAAGCAGTGTCCAGGTCCTTTGGACCATGAATGCACTGGCCTGTGAGTACCTCGATGGCTGAACATGTTAAAATGAAACCTGAGTAATCAATTCTGCAGGCAACCATTCTCTAGCAGGGAGCCTTGGATTGCTTTGTCAAATGAAAAGTTTATACTTTTGCTCCCTTGGGCCTGGAATGAGTAGGGTTTTGCTGATTCCTCACATGTTCTCAAGTTATCTTTCTTCTTGTCTCTGTTCAAATTACTTGGCTTATTTTTACTGGTGATAATTTCTTCAGAAATCATACCTCATTTAGCCTTAGCTTTAAACATGTTAAGTTTTTAAAATATTATTGCTATGCCTTTAGTCCCCGACTCTCACTATAAATCTGGCTAAAAGCAGCCAGCACTACCCATGCCACAGATGGATTTTTGGGCTGCCTTGAAAGTTGCTCTGCTATATCAGTCCTTACACTCAGATTTCCTGTAAGTTTCATTGTGGGAAAAATGTACAGATTTTTTTTTGCTAGAATGTGACACAAATGTCCTTTAGTGTACTCACCAGTGGAGTCTTTGTTGCCAACTAAAGCTACCTTAGACTAGCCTTTGCTATCCACATTCCTATCAAGTTCTGTGAGCTCCGACTAGAATCAATCCTTGGGCACTTACAGCATTATAGAGCTTCTGTACTGTGTATTTCTAAATCTTTCTAAACTCCTGTGGCAAACTGGTTCCAAAGGCATCTGCATCATGTGATTGGGTTCAATCACAGTATCAGCCCCACTCTGGGAACCAGTTTTATGTGTTAACTCTCCTGCTGGTAGGACATAGTACCAGACACTCTCAATTTAAAGAAAGAGAGGTTTATTTGGCTCTTGTTTCAAAGGATTCAGTCCTATTTCAGCTGGCCCCAATGCAGCCATGTCATGGTGGAAGGGCATACCATAACACAGCTACCGTCATTCATGGTGTTCAGGAAGCAAAATGGGGAAACACTATGGGGGAGAAAGGGCTCATGGATCAGGTCACACTCCCGTGGCTTACACAGACACACCTGGAACTGTGCTTTACTAATCTTGATCCCCTAGGTGGCTTCCAAGCTAATCAAGTTGACAAAGTTAACTATCATGGTTTTTATATGGTGTGTGTGTGTGTGTGTGTGTGTGTTTGCACGTGCATGTGTAGTACCCTTAAGCATAGTGTTTGATAAATGTTTATTGAATGAACAATTGAAGAAAGAAAGAATGGAATATAGAAGAACTCCTTGTACATATTCCTTCTTTCACATTTTCCTAAGTCACCCTCTTCTTCTGTTATTTCCTGTTTACTTCCAAACATCAAAACAGACTGCTTCTTTTTCAGGCTCTGAGGACGCATCCACGAGTTCACTGCAGATGTGTGATGTGAGCTTGTGCTCACTTGAAGAGCCATATTGAAGGAACGCCTTTTGTGTTTCATTATCAGATGATATTGTTTTTTTAAATTGGATTTTGAGATGCCAGCTTCAGACTCAATAGTTTCATCTTCCCATGCATATTATTCATAGATTAGATAAATTGTTTATTAAGTTTGTGAATAACAGTGCTCTGTATCAGAAAATAAAGCAAATAGTTATAAACGATAAAATTAATAGGTGAAAGCATACTTTTTATCTTTAGAATAAGCAAAAAATAAACTAATACTGTTGTGACATGAACAATAATCTCAGTAAACATGAGATCAGAAAAGAAGTCGAGAGTGTGATAGCAAAGCAATGTATTATCTTACGTAAATCACCTCATAGTTTTCAAACTGCTCATTAATTCTTGCAAAACACTAAGTTTGGGAATTTATAGAGGAAATTGCAGCAAAATAATTTTTAGAAGACTTCTTTACTAATTTCAATAACAGTAAAGTGTTCATGATCTATGTTTTTAAAATTGTACTTGTCAAATCCTTTTTCATTTTGATTTTGAATTGCAGTTGTGAGAATGATGCATTTGATAGATACTTAATATTTGAATACATGCCATGTATTTATAGTTAGGTATGTCTTTTGTGTTTAAACCTTTCTGTTAAGATTTGAAAACATCATCCATCTAGAACTGTATCAGCTAATGATGTTTAATGTAAGTGTCCTGTAAATGCTTTTGATTACTGCTGTTATTTAGCATTTGACTCACCAAAATCCATAGTGGAATTCCTTTCTTCTTCCAGCTATTTTTCGATGAGATGAAAAATAGACCCTTAGAGCTTAGGTTTCAATTATGAATGCATATCATGTTTGCAATTATGTTAAACACAAGCAACAGAGTGTTCATAAATTAAACTGGACAATTTCCAGATTCTGTTTAGAAGGATGGCGGAGTCAAAAATGAGAAATAGTTTCTCCAGTGTCTCTTTAAATCTACCTGGTGAGTTTTGCCAACTTAGTTACATTTCTGAAATTTTCAACTAATGGTCTCTTTCAGTTATAACATTAATAAATAAAGTATTCTGATAATGTGGATTTAGGCGACATAGTTAAAACAGTTTTAAAAAATCATCTAGGTCAGTCCTCCAGAGACAATACTCATTTCATAGTGGTTTACTGTTAACTAAAATAATTAAGAAATTATTTTTATTCATACTGGTCCTTATCCAGTAGACTATTGGAATATTAAGAGTTTGAAGAGATTTTAACATTACTTGGTCTGACCTTTTAATTTGTGTATGTAAAATAAGAGGTCTGAAGAAGACTATTCACTCACAGACAAATGTTAGCTAGTTTTTTGGTTTCAACTTAACTCAAGATTTTTTGATTCAAGTTCTAGACTCTTTTTAATTGTAGTGCTACTATTCACTGAATAAATACTGGCTTGCTTACATTCTGCACAAAATTGACTCAAGTGTTAGAAAAATGGCGTGTGTTATTAAAATGGATGGAGCCTTTCTTAAACCCCTGTGGTATTTGATCAAGAAATTAAACTATTCTGTTCTTTTACAAAAACTTTTTTGAGTATCTGAAAAACAGTCATAATAATTAGTTACCCAAAAAGTTAGATACGAAACATGGATATTTTACACTTAACTGAGAAAATTCAGACTTGGACATTGCTGTCTTACAATTATGGTTTTTTAAGGAATGGGGTGACCTTCTTAACCATTTTAAATTTTCTCACAGTGTAACATTAATCAGAAAGTGACAGTTCCTGAGGGAAGTTGTCTGGGAACATGGTGTTCAGTACAGATGGGATGGGAGCAGATGAGGAGACAGAAGTAGAGTCGTCTGATGCTTTCGCGGGTGAAATCTCAGGAATTCGTGAGGAGCCCCAAGTTGTGTTGATGAAAGGGACACAGGATAATACAAGTCTTAAGCCTCTCACAGCCCAGTGATGTACTTCCATTATCCTTTGCTAAGCTACAGCAATTTTCATTGCCTTTTGAAGGAAAGGGAAAAAAAATAAAGTGCTCTGCTTTTATTTAGAATGAAGGGCACGCCATTTCCAAAGTAGGTCTCTTCTGGGTTTGCCTAATGAAGCAGCTTAGATACCACATGACTGGAAGCTCCAGAGTTGGGAGAAATCAGACCAGCTTGAATAGCTGTCTGCATGTGCACACTGGCACGGAAGACCTTTGATTGGCTTTAGAAAATAATGGTTGATGTTCTCTGTGGATCTTGCAAGAAAATCTTCCTGAAAAAGACATGGTTCATTTGTGGCACTTCCTTCTGTTATTGGCAGCCCTGCAAATGATCTGGAACAGGTGGGCATACCAACAAGCAAAGAGTGCACTTTATAGCCTGCCATCCTCCACTTACCTTATTTGGATGAAGGTATATACAGGGAGGATCGTATTTGTACTTGGTCTTGTGTAAGGAATGTGTAAAGCACTAATAAAATAAAAGGAATAATTTTTCTTTGGTAAGTTTGTCGACTATTAAAATTGAGAATAATTTTCTTGCAATTTCATTGATGGCAGTCATCATTTGGGGCAGGAAAAGGAAAAGCAGTCTATCAAAAACAGATAAAGAAAAGCCACACCACAGCCTGCTGTTTCTGCTATTTTGGATGATCGAGCTTGTGCGCAAATGAAATCATGACAGATTCATTTATATGAAATGGCCATTGCTGATCTCCTTGCCAGAAACTAGATTGCTTTTTTATTTAGGAGATTTGCAGAGCAGTCCTTGGCTTTTTTAGTTAGTGGCAAAATGGCATCTGGCCAAACTGACTCTTCTTATCCGGTTGGTGCTGCCAACATCTTGGGATGCATGCGTTAAAGTATATTTGCAGTCAACTGAAAAAAATATTTTTCTGTCTAAAGGTTTTAACCACTTGCAGAGTTGGATTGTGTGATATCCTAGGTATCTCAGTAGGAAGAGGGGGTGGGATAATAGGAATTTTTGTAGTTAATCAGTGCAGGGTTAGAAATAGCAACAACAAAAACAACTTACAGATGATCTTTTCATTTAATGGCATTTTCTATTATTGACCATCGCTAAAGTACTTAAAGGATTTTTGTTGTGGGAAATACAGGCAAGTTTGTTGATCAGCTGAACCCAGTAAATAGACTGATGGGAGAACATAAGGTATTAGAGAGTCAGAAAGAAGGGTCCTTCTTCAGAATCATAAACTCACCATGTGTACTTTTTTGGATACCTCTTCCACTAGCTTCTGCTGACTTTTAGAGGGTCTGTCTGCTTAATTATCAGCAGACACACAGGATAACATTTTTGCCACCAGCACAAATTTAGCAATCCTTAGCTAGGAGGCCTGCGTTGGAAGAAATAGTATCAGATAAGGGAATAAACCATGCTTTGCCGCTTTATTTTGCAATTTTTTTCTATGCTCTCTTTTTCTTTCTTCCTATGATAATGAGGATTGAACCCAGGGCCTTCACAATGAGACACATCCCATTTTGACAAAGTCTTGCTAAGTTACCTTGACTGAGCTCAAAATGCAATTCTTCCGGTTGAGTCTCCCAGAGTTCTGGGGTTACAGTATATTCTACCACCACCAGTCTTCTCTCTGTTTGCAAGTGTTAATGTGTTTAGTGGACCAATATGTTTATTTGTTTATTGAGTGTCTACTGCTTGCAAGGTACAGGTCAGGAATGGAAGCCTCAGAGAATAATAAAGATCCCTGTCCTTAAGAAGCTACATTTGAATGCCTTCTCACCCTACTTCAAAGCCAGAGGAAAAATAGGAATCAAACAGTAAAGATAAAAACAGAGTTTTACCACTGATGATGCTGATTAGACATTGTGACCTTCAGTATAGTAGCCCAAAAGGTTACCTAATCCTGTACTCTTTTATTGAATTTTGAGGTCTAAGGAGATAGAACCATATGTATTTTGTTTACCACCATCTGTACAGAACCTAGAATAGTAAAAACTGTATATATATTTCACAATGGAACAAAACATATTTAGAACATATTATATAACAAAATAAATATGTATACATGTAAATCTATTTCAAAAACATGTATATATATATATACATAGACAGTTTATTCTCGTTATTTGTGATAGTTGCAATCTATAAAGTTGTTACAAACATTGAACTGGTGCATTCCAGTTGTTCCTAGGGAAAACATAGATTTAGGTTCCTGAAAGTCTTGGGTCGTGACATTTTTATCATTAGACACCCTATTTAATATGCAGTGCTGATTCATCAACACTGCAAACGTGTGAGAACTCACATCTGAATGAAGCTTATCTACCAATATTATTTTCTCCACTATGTCTATCTCAGCCTTCTCATGCTTAGGAACATCAGATAATAGCACTTCAGAATGGTGCTTGGCTCATGTTCTAGTACTTTCTTGCTGCTTGAACAAAGTACCTGACACCCACAAGTTAAAGGAGGAAAGGTTTATTTTAGCTCACAGTGCGTAGAGCTTTGAGTCCATAGTCAGCTGGTTCCAAAGAAGGGAGATACGGCAGAGGATCCTGGCAGAGAAAGCAGCCTGTTTCACAGCAGACTGGAAGCCCAGCCTTTCTTCTGCTTTCCCTCATATTCCATCCAAGGTGCTGCACACATCCAGGCTGGGTCTTCCCTCTTCAGTAAATCCATCACCTACACCCAGAATCATGGCGTTGTAGTCAGGGGTTGTGGAGAGAACAATTAGAATCAGGACATGGAATTTATAATATTATTTTTATGCTGGTCACCCAGAGTTAACACAAGAAAATGCAGGAAATCTATCCACAACACCAAAGACATAGAATATTTAGCAAAGGGCCTAAATCTCACAGCAATGTCCCAGATGAGTCCAGATAAAGACCCAGAGCTGATGACAGTGCCTCCCATGAGTCCAGCTGGAGGTCTAGAGCCTACAAGAAGGACTCATGCCAGTCTCTTTTATGGATCTGTGCTGGGAAGGCCCAAAGGTCAGCGGTGGAAGCTAGAAGGTCTATGCCAGCGGGGTGAAGGAGCCGTGCTGATAGTCGAGGGTTCTACGCTAAAGCCGAGAAGTCACACTCACAACAAAGGCCAGGGCTGTCCTGAAAAGCACCACAGCCATCCTCAGTGACACGAAGGCCCCGAGCTCCTCCGACGATAAGCATATTCAAGTACATGCTAGGAAGCCAACGTGACGAGTTCATCCTGGAGACCAAGTGGCACACGTCTTCCCCTCTGGAGCTAGGAAGCAATGCTCGATGTGAGGACCAGAGCTTCTCCAGGAGAACTTAGCGGCTCAAACAGCAATACGTAGGAGAACCCACAACACCTCAATGTCTCAATGCCATAAGGCCTTAACGTTCTCTCCTTCTCCATGTCTCCATTCATGCTGGCAACTTTCCTCAGGTGAATAAGCAGAGATGTTTCACAGCTGATGTAATCTAGCTGGTGTTAAGTTGACCAGTTTTTAATCCATAACACATAGTAAACCAGTCAGTGGACGAAGCCAGTATCACACAGCCATGATGCACTCAATCCCAAATCTCCCACCTATGAATGCCCTGAGGCTTTTGGAGCACATGTAGATGTGAGCCATGACAGACCATCTCAGACAGCAAAATCCACAACAAAAGGCACAAAAATGCTAACACGCATTGCACTAAATAGACCACACAGAAGATGCTCATTTGCAGTGTATGAGACAAAATGGGAAGGGCAGTGAGTTGTCCTGTTGCATGTCAGTGATGAACACAGGCATCAGGCAACTCAATTTTTTCCCCTGTGTTGAGCATATGGTATAAATGACCTGGAAAAACAAAAACGTTCTGGGTATTGATTTCAGTGTTACAAGTAATTCTATCCAATAGGCTATTTTACTCATAGGGGATCTGTGAACAATGAAAATTGAGCATCTGTCCATCCATGCATCCATCCATCTATCTGTCTGTCTATTGTGGCTTCAGTCTTTTCTGATGGGTTCTGAGCTTTGTTCTGCATGATTTGTAATCCAAAGCCTGGACATAGAATTTCAGGCCAGGAGCAGGTAGGCAAGTGAATCCCCTCATTCTGGATGCTGCAACCTAGCTCCAGTCTCTCTGCCTATACCCTGGTAGGTGCTATAAGAAATGCATGTAGTTCACTGAACAGGCAACCCTCATGCCTCATGCTTCATAACTAGCTATGGCCTAAATACTAGGAATAATGAGCTGGAGAAGCAATGGTTGGAAGAAAGGAAGGAAGGAGAGACTCTGAAAATAAAGAAACAAGCTCTCAGATCTGCCAGGCAGCAGCCGGGCCCTACCTTGTGTTTTGTGCCAGCTAACTGCTTCTCGGCTGTAACTCTGGGCTTCAGTGAGTTGCTACACACTTCAAAACCTTGGCGGCCCAACCTTTGCAAGATTAAACCCTGCCCAGCAGTTCCATCAAGGCAGGAGGCAGCTGACCCTTGTCTGCACCTTTGGATGCCTGAAGCTTGGCACCAAGGGCACAAAGTGCCCTGATAACTGCCTTCATGATTGATTAGCTGTCTAGAGCCTTTTAACAGATTTTAAGTCAATTTTTTTCCAGTGTTGATTGAATAGGCGAATGCCCAGAATTCTTTTACTGAGGAGGAAAGCCTTTTATTTTGTAATTATAGAGGCAAAGAGAAGATCATAAAAATATTCAGCTGTAACAATTTAGTGGGAATGCTTTTCAGTTAAAATATAATTAGTCAACAATGTAAATCACTAATTATGAGTTCCTTTTCTATTTTGATGTGAAACCATACTTGAAGTATCTGTGGCAAGAGGAGACCTTGATACTGAAGCTGCTTTAAAGAAGTGTCGTGAGATAAAAGAGCAGCCTGCTTTAGAAAAAACAGGGACCAAATCGAATGAAAAACAAGAGCAAATTTGATCATCTTACATTTGATTTGGCTTGGACAAAGAAAAGCTGAGTTATGAAGTAAGATATTTAGAAAACCATTAGCATGATATTTGATAATGGATAGACAAAGAATGAGATAGATGAATAGGTAAGTAGATACATTTATATAAAATTTATATACATATGCAAAGGATTCAGTCCCCAGGCTGGGGCTTATTTTATTTTATTTATTATTTTTTGGAGCTTATATATTTTCTCCAAGGTTTTCTGGGTTTTTGGAAAGTGATTGTCCAAACAGAATCCATGAATCTTCAATTCTGCTTCCTTTAAGGATGAAGGTCTAATCTTCATTCTGATTTTGATATTCCACTTTAAATCAAAGTGCACTACTCATTCATATGCTTTCACTGCCTTTGTCGGATAAATTCATTCCGTATAAACAGTTTTAGAGGATTCCTGTTATGGTTGTATCACTGTTTTGCACTCGGTACAAAAGATGGTCTCTTCCCTCTGTCAGCTTAGTTATTAATTGGAAAAAAGCATATTCATTATATGAAAAATAAAGTGGGTCAGTTGACCAGAGTGTATGTTGGGGTCACATGGTGTCTTAATTACTTTTCTTGTTGCTGAGACACCACACGCAACACCTGAAAGACAAAGGGGGAGAGGTTGTTTTTGGCTCACAGTTTGTAGAAGTTTCAGTTCATAGCCTGCTGGCTCCAAGGCAGGATGGTACAGTACAGAGGGCAGAGTGGATGAAAAAGCTGCTCTTGGCCTGGCACCCAGGAAGCAGAGAGAATTAAGGGAGGAACCAGGAGGATAAATGTCATCACCACACAGTTCACACCCACAGCGACCCGCCTTTCTGACAATACTCCACCTCTTTTCAGCAGGTCAGCTGTCTTTCTTTGTTTCTTTTTTTTTAATGTATCAAAAATAGAACTCAAGACCTTGTGCTTGTCAGGCAGGAGCTGCTCCAGCAGGTCAGCTATAAAGACTCCATAATCTGATCACTTTCCAAAATGGCCTGTGACCCCATGAGGCCGTAGGCATCAACTAAGGTATGTACCATAACACATGTGATGGGGGTGACTGAACTGGGCAGGACAGCAGGCTTTCTGAGCTGGTGAGAGTAGATAAAGGAAGGGTGCAAGCTACTTAGATTTCTTCAGGAAGAGCACTTGAGGCAGAAGGAACAGTGAGTGTAAAGGCTCCATGATAGGAGCCCGCATGGCAAGTTTGGAGGAATGCGGACTCCACCTTGCTGGCCATTGTGAGGATTTGTAGTTTGTTCTCTCTGTGTCAGTCCACTTCAGGAGAGCTGCTAATCTGGCTTACATCTTATCAGGATCAATTTGGCTGCTGGGCTAGGAAGAGACTAAAGGAGGTGGAGAATACGGGATCAAGGAGACCAACTGTGAGTCTATAGCAGCACTGCAGGTGACTCTGGTTTCCAAACTTACTTCATTTCCCAAACACACTATTGTGTCTTGTGTGCAATAATCCAAATTATCTACATGCATTATGTGATCTAAAGCTGTTATGCCAATTTTACACTTCATGAAGACTGGATTCAAAACTACCCCAGGGACTATTCATATTCATCTTGCAAGTGTATATTTCCTATGAAGCATCATCACTCTCAGGCTCACTCAGTGATATGGAATCCAATTACAAGGGCCACATTTATTAGAGAAAAGTTTTTTCCCACAGGTGAAATTATCAACAAACGAACTCCAGAACAACACAAAGTTTCCAATTACAATTAATAGTCCCATTTACAGTCACTCTTATTCTGATGAGTCTAACCAATTCTCATTTGATGACGGTACCTGTAAATTATTTCACTTATTTGTCAAACACAACACATAATCACATAAATTAAAAAAAGATTATAAATGCTAATGTCATTTGCTAGTATTTCATTTAGAGATAGATTGCACATTAAATGGCACATCTTCATGTTTTGACAAACATCCTTTTGCAGGATAAACTTGCAATGAACCCTGCAGGGATGTTTTAATCATCAGAGCTGCTATAACAAACTACTATAAAATGGGTATATTTTAAACAACAGAAGTTTATTGTGTGAAGTCCCTAAAGTTGAGAAATTCAACATAGAAGTGCTGAAGGAGCCAGTGTCTACAGAGGGCTCATTTCTTGGCTATTGATGTGTTCTCACTTGGTAGAAAGGCTGAAGGGGTTTCCTGAGGACTCTTCTGAAGGAACGGATACCATTCATAAAGTTTTCCCTAATTAGTTCCGAATGCCATCAATTTGAGTATTGAGTCTTAGCCCATCTGTGGATGTGGGGTGGGCATGCATATTCAGCCCATTGGAAGTAATCAGAAAATAAGTGAAACACAAAATACATTCATGTCTATAGGTAAGACCAGTGGCTGTCTCCTTTTTCTCATTGAGTGACGGTCAAGATAGGTGCCACTAGTCCGCTCCTCCTATCAAAATAATGCACAAATTGGTTATGCAGAGAAGTTGCTGTTGGTTGAGAGGATCCACCAATATGAGGCAGGAGGAGTTGGAGCACCAGCTCTGGGACAGAGGGTTAGAGCCCAGGCCCTGCCTTTTGACAGACAAATGACATTGGGCAAATGACCTGTTGAAGCCTCTATCTTTTCCTCCGTTAAGTGAGTATAAAGATGGTACCCAACTTTTAGATCACTGTGGAGATTAAGTAGCTAATGTATTTTGAGACAAATAGTAAACAAGTGGAAGCTTTTAGTATATCCTTGACGTTTGCTGCCTAAAGCCTTGCAGAGCGTTGCACTTCTTTTGAATGAAACTTCCTGGAGAAATCTCTCTGGCATTTCTAAGAAAACCTGCCAAGTCCAGAGTTACCTTTTCAGACGTAAAATATTTGTGTGACAAAATGAGTTCAAGTGCAGGTTTTGCTGCTGAAAAATTTAGACAACCAAGTATTAGTTCATGTCATTTTTGTGGATTGCTCTTGTTTTTCTTAGATTCCCTCCCTTACAAATGAAAAATCAATAATAAACGTATTTGAGGCATAGATACATGAAATAGAAGTCTTCTGGTTTCTTCTTTCTTTCTTTCTTCTTTCTTTTTTTTCTTTTTCTTTCTTTTTTGTTGTGTGTCTATATGCAAATACAGTGAGAAATTTCTCACACTGTCTTCTTCCAGCCCTGCCCCCACATATTAGGAAGGACAGCAAACTGTCATTCTCTCCTAGTACCAACTGCCAGCTAAATTGCAGGCTTGATTTGGTGCTCAGGCCAATTACTAGAATGAAATTCTAGAGAAGGGGAGATATATCACAAAGGCATATATCTCTGAGGCTTTCAATAGAGTAAATATTAGAAAACATAGCTTTTCTCTCTAGGTAGGTGAGTTTCATTTATGGCCTAAACCTCTCCCAGGCATTCTCTGAGATTCACGCCACTGTGGTTGGTGCTGTGGACATTTCAAAGGCCAGAGTAAAATAAGGCTGTGCCCTTGAGAACCCAGGAGAGGTGAAGGCAATCTTTGTATTGCAACTGAAAATATGAAATCACACTTCCTGTAGGTCAGATACTGGCAAGTCCATATGACACAACTTCTATTGTAATTTTTTAAAGACTCCAATAAAGAGTGGCACCCAGGCACGAAGACCTGACAGAGAAAAGTTGCTGCTGCAGGCAGGGGTCGCTTCAGCCTGTCCCAGCTGTGTAATTATGTAAAGCTAATAAGCTTCATAACCTCATTTCGGGGTTACTATTGTTCCCATCGCCTCTATTTGTGTGTTTTGAATCCAGCTCGTAAACCCTATAATTAGGAAGAAGTATCAAAGTGCCTACTTACACACTTTTTATTTGTTTTCTAAGGTTGTAATTGTCTATAAGTGCTTGCATGGCTGACAATTCAGCAAACGGAATGGCTTCCAAATACCCTCATTGCAGCTTTCTTGATGTTGCTTTCTGTTTCATTCCTCACCTTGAAGCTATTCAGTTTTTCCCAGCTTTAATTCCACTCAAAAGTAGGAAAATGTTTATTTTCAATTAGAGTCTTACATTGCTTGATAGTTTCCCTTTGCCATTTTAAAGGGAGCAGAGCAAATTAAGATCAGAGGGTGTAAGTCATTCGACTTCTACTAATCAAAACATAGCTACTACTTCTATGTATGGGGGGGGTGTTAAGATTTATCTTTTGAATCAGCTGCCTTTAAGTTTTTGGTATTCTACTGCAGTTAGCTGATGCCAGCCTCTATAAAGCCAGTCTCTGTTCTGCATGTCTTTTAAAGAATTTCTTCTCTACTGATTCCATAAATAATATGTTGCATAAATTGAATTTAATTGATTTTGATAATGTATGCTTATTCCAAGATGATAAATGATAAACATGACTGTCCTGTTGTTTGCAAAGGTTTTTAGTTCTGTTCTGTATGACCTTATCACTGATAAACTAGTGAAAATTTTGTTCTCTGGATATTTAAATTTTCTGGCAATATTTAAAAAATCTCTAGGTCAGGATTATAATTAGAGTGGAATATGGAGACAGTATCTGACCTAGGGGTTTTTTTAAGGCTCCCCAAGTGATTTCAATATTTAGCAGGAATGTCATCCACAGAGTAAGAAGAGATAAATTTAGGTGAATATTTGGTGGGGAAATAGGGATTTCTCAACCAGTACATGAAGCATGGTGCATATGAACCAGGTGGGCTTGGGTCTAAAATTCCACTGTATCACTTATGTGACCTTGGATAAGCTACTTAAATATTTTTGAGCTTCTGTTTTATCAGTTGTCACATGTTACAAATGACAGTGCTGTTGTGAGATTAAGTGAGGTAGTACCTGTCAAACGCCCAGCGTGGGACTATTACCCTATAGATCTCAAGGGATGTTAGTGCCTCTCTCTCATTCATCTTTAGTGTAGAGTTTATTTCAGGGAGATACTTCACATTGACGAAATGTGTAATTTTTCTCCTTTAGTGGCGATTTATTTGTTCCTTTGTTTTATTTTTAATAGATGATGCATTGTTTATAATACACACATTATGTTATTTTACTTTTTATTTTGAAATAATTTTAGAATTGCAGTAATATCACAAATGAGAGTTCCTGCATGCCCTTTTCCCACATTTCCTCTTGTTAATATAGGATACAACCGTTTTATCAAAATTAAAAAATCAACATTGGTACAGTGCTACTAACTAAATTACAGTCTTTATTTGGTCTTTACAAGTTTTTCATTAAAGTCCTTTTTGTCTTTAAGGGTCCAATGCAAGATCCTGCATTGCATTTTGTTTTTGTATTTCCTTAGTCTCCTCTAATCCATGGCATTCTTGGTCTTTTCTTGCCTCTCCAGACATACTTGGTAACATTCTGATCAGTTATGAGATCCTTTCTGTTTAGAATTATCTGATACCTATTTGCAGACAGACTGAGTTTAGGCATTTTGGGCCAAAATTTCACAGAAATAATCAACATTACAGTGCTACTAACTAAATTACAGTCTTTATTTGGTCTTTACAAGTTTTTCATTAAAGTCCTTTTAACAGCTTTTTCAGTATTTGAGGGTGTACAATGTTGGTATATGTAGTTTATTAAAAAACATAATTAGTAATGCATTTAGGGAAATGAGATGCATTATGGGACTGCATTTGTTTGGTAGACTTGCCACAAGAAATATCATGGACTGTAAAGAAAGGAACATAGTTTCTGAGTTTTGGAGGCTGGAAAACTGAGAGGAAGGTGACTATTGGGTTGATTTTGGTGAGACCTCTCTCTTTCCTCGTAAGTGAGTTTCTTCTCTTGCTGTCTTCATGTGATTCTACTGTTGTTCTGTGTTGTTTCTTGATCTCTTTTCATAATGACTTGAATCATATTAAATTAGGTCCAGCCCTAACAAACTCATTTACCCTTACTTACTTCTTTAAATTACCTATCACCTCATATCATCCAATAAAATCATATTCTGTGGTATTGGTGCTGGCTGGGACTTCAACATAGGAATTTTGGAGGAGAAAACGTGATTCAAACTGTAACAGAAGCCTGTCAAGTAGGGTTACAAAATGTAACTGGAGAGGCAGAGGGTTTTAACAGGGTGGCAAGTGACTTTCAGAGCTCCTTAATGGTAGAAGCACCTTCTTGGCAGATTGGAGGAAAGGGTCACAGCACACAGATGATACTCCATAAGGACAAAGCACTCCCTGAAGAACTAAGCTGCCTAAGCAGTAAAAGGAAGAGAGTTGGTTATAGAGCACGATGGGAGTGGGGTGGGAATGGTCCTTGTGGTTATAAATGGCTATGAGGGAATAGTGTCAGTAACCAGCTGTAAAAGTCAGCATGTCATAGCAATGCCACAGGATATTTAAAGGGACAGAAATCTTTTAAAGGAAACATTGGAAAGGCCTTATTCAGCCAAAAGAAGAAACTGCTGATGGGGAATTTCATTATCTTTGAATACTGTTTGTGAGGGAGTCTAAAACCAAGGACAGTGGCCAGCCGTTTTGAAACTTTATGTGGAGCAGGTTTCAGGTAAACAGGCTGAAATGGAAATAAATGAGATTCAGATTAAAATGGAAAAATTTCTCAAACAAAACTGTGGTTAAATGCTAGAAAAGTTACAAATAGAAAAAGCATTATATTGTTTTTTTTAAAAAAAGTACATTGCTATTGGGGTTACAATTATCTGCTTTAAATGCTAATTCTACTGTTCAGCTGCATGAGCTGGGCAAAGAATTTAACCCATAGGTGCACTCTTAGCAGTTTTATTTATCTTTTGTTAGGTCTAAACGAGATACCACATGTAACTTTAGCAGTTTTACTAAGGTAAATTTAGCAGTTTTACAATACAGCTTGCTATTCCATAATTGTTAGTTTGATTGATTATTACTTTTTCCCCTGTATAATTTCATTCTCTGGATGTGTCTAAAGAGTACAGTAATTCTCTGCCTAACCTAAACTGGTAAGATATTACTTAAGATCAGAGAAATGGTATTTCCAGTCCTTTTAGCTGTAAGACTATATTTTTCTTTCACAAAGTGGTTTTTAGTCTTTACTTTCTAACCCTCTTAAGAATTCAGGTAAAGCAGATATGCAGTAGGTTCAATACAAAATTATAGAGAAAAGGTAAACACTTTTTTTTTTTGCTGTCAGAATAATGCAAGGGCTTGTGTTTGAGCAAAAGCATAAATTATTTGACAAATCATAGTTTATAAAATTCAGCTATGGTTAACCACTGTGTATTACTGGATTTCACAGAAATATTTTTCTATTGTAGATTTAAAACCGTTAACAAATACTAAATAGTGACACAAAGGCATTGTAAAATACAGGGGGCCATTCATACAATCTAAATTGACATTGATCACTATGCTTTCACAATGTAGTGGTTTAATGTACCAGCTGTGTTTCACCCCCTCAGACAACACTACAGCTAGTGTCTTGGCATAGTTGAGGATGCTAAGCTTTAAATTCTAATTTGGGGTATATAGTGTATTGACAACTGCTGGCCAACTTGTTATACCCAGCGAAACTGAATCAGCATGATCCTGGGTGTGGAGGGTCCACCTGAGGATTGTTGCCAACAACAGAAAAAGGTGAACTGGACAGGAGTAGTAGTGTTGTTGGCTCTCATGTTGCCGTTGGTTCTCCTGGAGGAGGTTGTTGAGCTTCTTTCCTGTTATGAACTTGGCCGTTCTCATCGTCAGAGGAGCTCGGTACCTTGTTGTTGCTGAGAATGCCTGTGGTTCACTTTTGGGGAGCTCTTGTCCTTATGTTGAGCATCGCTTCTTGGCTCTGGAGGGGAAGATAGTGTGCTGTTCAGTTTCCAGGAGAAGCTTGTCAAGCTTCTTTCCTGATATGAACTCAGCTGCCCTCATCATCAGAGATGCTTGAGACTCACTGTCAATGAGGGTAGCTGTAGTACTTTTCCAGGGAGCTCTGGTCCTTACTTTGAGCACCGCTTCCTGGCTCCATTGCAGAATCTCAGCCTGCTGGCACAGATTTTTCATTCCACTGGCACAGACTTTCTAGCTTCCACTGCTGACTTTTGAACCTTCCCAGCCCATATCCATGAAACAGACTTGCATGAGACATTGTCGTGGGCTCTAGGCCTCCAGTTGGACTTGTGGGGAGCATTGTCATGGGCTCTAAGTCAGCTGAACTCATGCAGGACATTTCCGTGGGATACAGGCCCTAAGCTGAATTCTTTGGGTTTTTAGTGTGTGGACAGATTTCCTGCACTTTTTAAAATTTGAATCTTTGGCTGATTATTATAAAATAATTCTGTAATTATGTGTCCTGTATTAAATTGTTTACCTTGGAAACTGGCTAAAACAGGGTATTACCTTTTCTTTAGTTTAAGGAAACCTCATAGTCTTTCAAATTTCTATCTGTAAAATTATAGTAAATGTAATATCTGTCTTCACAAGAGTTATTTATTTCAAGCATAATGCATACGGCCCTCAGATCTCACCAGTGTGGGATGTCACATATAGCAGTTAAGTTCCAAGTCTGCTCCTTTTGTCTGACAAAGTGATGTAGGCAAACTCTCTCCCTGGAGATTCTTTAGGATTGCCTTCATTATCAAATATTTTTCCAGGGCAGTGTCTCCATGAACTTCTTATGGTACCCTGGACACTATATTGCCTTTTGTTCTGCTGCATAGAGCTGATTTTCAGCTCTCCTGAGCAATAATCCTCACTGTTGCTATGATTAAAGCTTCAACTCCTAGGGTCCATTTGAGTAGGTACCTGGCTCCTGCTACTGTACCACTGCCTTCTGTGCTTCCATCAGAAGCCCTGTACTTCTTTTTGCAACCACTTAGACCCATCATTAACTACAGTTTTTCTCAAAGAGTATAAATTCATTCAGCTGTTCCACTCTGCAGCTGCTTCTCTGTCCAGCCACACAAAATTGTCCTTGATTTCAAGGACTCTGTCAAATTGTACATTCCACTTATTTCAACACATCCCTTTTGTATTGGTGAACTTTCCCACTGCCAGGACAAATATCTGACACACGTAACAGGTAGAGGGGGAGAGGTTTACTTGGCTTATGGTTTCTGTTGGCGCAGTCTGTGTTGATTGGATCCAAAGCAGAAACATCATGGCAGAAGAAGGCATGGTGGAGTAGAGCTGGCCATTTCATGGTGACAGAGAAGCAGCACAAAGGGAGAGTGCCATCCGTAAACATCAATAGGCATCCATTCCAAAGATATGCCCCAGTGACCAATATCCAGTTGGGTCCCACCTCAACATAATCCACTATGAACTTCAGTGAATCCACTGGTGAGTGTAGTGCTCCATGATCTAATTACCTCTCCAGGAGCTTCTCAATCAGGCAAATTGATAATTAATGTTAACTGGCACATTCCACCCCTTTCAACTTGACACTCAAACACATCCCCTTAAGCCATAATCTAAAATACATACAATAACAAGGTCATGGTTCTACCTAACAGAATATAACTATCCTGTGTGCAGCTGAAGATACACTTATTCTTTCCTCCAAAGTCTCAACAGTTCCAGCATTGCTCAAAAGTCCAAGTTCAAGTCTCTCCCGTGACTCAAGGTAAACTGTTAGCTGTCAATCCCTGTAAAATTAAAAAAGCATATTCACATTATTAGTATACAGGGGTGTAAGGCAAGCATTCTAAGAGACAGGAATGAGTGGACAGAAAAGAATCAGACCAAAATAGGACCAAAACCGAACAGGGCAAGCATTAAATGCTATAGCTCTGTGTCTAACATCCAGGGCATATTGTGGTAATGTGTGAGCTATAGAAGATACAGGAGGCCCTACCTCTATGTTCTTGTCAGTTACAGCCCAAACAGCCTCTTATGTGTCTGCGTTCACAGTTTACAGTTTTTCTTGGTAGACGTTCCACGTTCCTGGAATCTCCTATTTTCTGGAGTCTCCACTGCATCTTTGGCTTCATTCCCATAGTGTCAGACATCCTGCTCTCCTGGGCTCTTCCCTGGCTACGTAATCTTCTTTGAAGGCTTGGCAGAAGCCTCCCTGACCTTACAACTCCTACCTTCTGGATGCTAAAACACCAGCATCACACGAACAGCACAATAGCCAGCCCATTTGGAGCACAGCTGCAGCAACCCCTGGCTGAACGTGACCAACTGCGGTGGGTAGTCTTTTGGGTTCCTGAAATTCTCTCAAGGTATCTTTTTTCTTGTCTTATTTCAAAGCACTTAGTTTCTTTTTAATGATGCTAATCTCTTCAGCAACCACAAGTTCTTTGGCCTCAACATATATGGTTTCTTTCAAGTCAAATTCTAAGTTTTTAAAATATTTCTGCATTGCTTTTTGCTCTTGATTCTCATCATAGACCTGGCTAAAAGCTGCCAGCAGTGACTGTGCCACAGCCCCAGTGTTGGGCTTCCTAGAAATTTCTCTGCCAAGTCAATTGCTCAGTCACCTTTAAATTCAGCCTCACACAAAAGCTTCTGAGCCCTGACCAGAATCTTGTGTCAAACTTCCCTCACAAAATTCTAGTGCTCCTATAACCCATTACCCCCAAACTTTCCTTTGGGAAGGAACCTTCCTCCTTCCACAAACCAGTTTCTGAACAGTTCTTTTTTTTTCTTCTCATTTTTCTTTTCTTTTCCCTTTCTTACTTTCACCCTCCCTGCTCCCAAGTTATGAAGCACATGATCAGTTATAGTCACAACAGCAATCCCACTTCTCTCCTAACGATTTTCTAGGTTGGTCAGCTTGATTGTCATACACTCACAGCTAAACTTTGAATGAGTGGGTTTTTCCTTGTTAAGATTATAGGTTCTAATTCCTCCAATTACAGAAGATGTTAATCTGCACTCTCTTAGCACATGATCTAGTTGTAAGATCTATTTCTTTTTTTCTTTTTCATTTGGAATTAAAATACTTGTCAAAATGATACCATTTCCTTTCATTAGGTCAGCTAGGGCACTTTGTTGTGTAATAATTAATAGATTCAAAAGGTTTAAAAACTATGGTTAATGAATCCTGAAGTTATATGCAAATTACTTTAGTAGTATAATTCACATTTATTACATATTTTAAATTGCTCACCTAATACCAAGAAACTTTACAGTGTTTTGTTTAATGATGTACGTCACTAAATCTTTAATAGACAATGGGAACTTGTAATTTTCCTCTTTTTTTTTGTTCTTTTAAATAGTATCTTCTCTAGTATGTTGTTAATTAATGTGAACAACATCATATTGAAACATGGTTCATTGGCTAAAATGAACTCCATATTATTTGAATTATTTACCACTTTATAGCATTGTGTTCTTTGGCTTTGGAACTTTGCTTGCAATGTAGTAATATTATAATGAGACTTACTCTGAAGAAGCTAATGGAGTTAGAAAATAAAAGTTTCACAATTCTCAACTAGGATGAAATCATTGGTTTCTTCATACTAAATGTTCTTTAGCAAAAGGTCAGCAAACTCATCTTCATTCTTATAAAATATAGGCAGAAATGTTAAGAAAGTAAGAGGACAAAAATGAAGGAGCCAAAATTACTTATAATTATATGTCTATGAAGTAATAATAACTTTATTACCAAGTTGCATATGTAGCTTGACATTCTAAATGGGTTGTATGAAATTAATACCAATAAAACTATAAAGACAATTACTGGCAAATGTATAAAATAAAAAGGTCTTTAAGATCTTTTTAAAATATTGAAATTCGTAAGTGAAGAGTGCATGGCAATTTCTCTCCTCATTTTTGGCTTTAAATCCCTGGGGAGGCCTATTTGACTAATAAATAGTTAAAAAAAATGAAGCTGGAAACTAGCCAAAGCCACAGAAAAATGTGCTCCTTTTTAAAAATAGTATTTTTCACTGATCCTGTATTTATTTGAGGCATAAGAAGTTGTGTTATTCGGGTTTTTGTCACTATAGCGTATACATAAGTTTATCCAGTTATAAAGATAAAAGGTTTATTTTGGCTCTTGGGTTGGAAGGTTCCTGTCTGGTTGATTGACATCTTTGTTTGGTCCTGTGGTGAGGCATGATAGCATGATGTCATGGCAGTGGTACATAGCAGAGAAAACCTGCTTACCTCATGGCTGAGAAGCAAAAGAGAGTGGGAGAGGCGATCAGAGTGCTACACTCCTTCCAAGGACTCACCTCCAGTGACCAATACCTCATCCCACTGGGCCTGATCACTTCCAAGTTCCACCACTTTTCAACGGCACCATCAGAGGCTGAGACTAATGTAGGGATCTTTGGAGGACATTAGACCTCTAAATCTTAGCAAATGAAATAGCAGTAAAATTCTCAGTTCCTTACAAGAGAGTTATATCTATGTTCTGCTTCCTGAATTGAGTAAGGTGACATCTTTATAGAGTGAAAACATTATCCAGTATTGCTGTTTTTCAAAGCTGGGCATATATTACATTTTAATTAGGAGACTGACTATCTGGTACATTTCTAAAAGAGCCTTAGAACTTTCATTTGTTGTAGGCTGAGTCATATCCCCTAAATTACATGTTCAAGTCCTAACCCTCCATACCTCTGAATGTGGCTATATTCGGAGAAAGAGGTAAACAAAATTAAAGGAAGTCATTAGAGAGGAACTTAATCTAACATAAAATGGTATTCTTAAAAGAAGGGGAAATTTGGCCACAAGTCACTAGAGGGAAGACCATATGAGAAGACAGAGAGAGAAGATGGATATGAAAAGTCTAGGAGAGAAACATCTGAACTGACCACCTTGCTGACTGTGTATCATAATCTCAGAACTGTAGACAACAGAATTGTAAGAAAAGAAACATTTCTTGATTTTGTCATATAGTCTGCTTTTAATGTGGAAGCCATCACCACTTTTAATTATTATTAGCTATTGTTATTATTGTTATTATTATTTTGCTACATATCAACCCTAATTATTACACTAGTGGCCTAAGCTCCCTGCCCTCCTTGACCAGTAGCCACACAAGGCGTGGGTTTAATTGTGCAGCCTGGACTCTCCCTGTAGCATCTCTGCCTTTCAGCTGCTGGATTGATTTGCTTCCAAATAGGTAATATCCGGTTCATCCAGACCTGCTCTGAAGAGCACAGGAAACGACAGAGGGTGCCAGGTCACAGGGCATCCTAATTGCAGCCTCCCCAGGTCCTCTTTGTTCAGTCTTGATCTCATCAAGTCTGCTAAGATCTGTGCTTTTCTCTCCAAGCTCCCCATCCTCATATCCTGAGCTGTTATGTGTGGTTTGGTCCCTAGTTTGGGTAAAATTTACTTTTATTCATTGATGAGGACTGAACCTTCTTTAACTTTTATGTTATTTTATTCCCATTTGGATACTAACAGGTTTTGTTCATGTTTGATCTCCTTTTATTATACCCCTTAACTAAGTCTCACCACAAATTATAAGGAAGTTTACATTTGCTACCCACTTTCTTGATCAAATAATGACATCTTTTTTTAACTTTTAATGGAGCTAATTTTTTTTTGAACAAAAGCAGTTTTGTCCACCTGACTTGATTTTTTTTTCTTTTATATTTCCCTCTAGGTAATTTCTCAATCTGACCACCTACTCTCAGCTCCAATCCATCCTACTTTCTTTTCCTGAGAGTGTTCAAATTTGATACTAAAAAATTACTTAAATCACTTTGATAGTTTTAAAAGTAAAGATTCAAAATTTGGAGATAAAATCCAGCTAAAAGCTAATGTAGTTTCAGAAAACAATGAGAGAATGGTGATGCTTAAACATCTATTCCCTTTATTCATTTTCAAAATTGACCATACTACTAAGGATTTAGCTCTGTGGCATAAGTGCCTGCATGGCAAGTGCAAGGTTGTGAGTTCAATCCTTGGTAAAACAAACAAACAAACAAACAAACACAAGGAAATAGATATCCTCCTAAAATTGACCATCCTGCTTCCATGTTTGTTTCCCTCTATGTCTCCCACACAGAACTGTCTCCATTTCTTTGAAGGCAAACCCTTCACAGAGTTCTCTATATGTTTTTATGACTCAGATTTTGCATAGAATTTTTTGTGTGAACCAGGTCTTCTCTCTTATTAGTCTGACCACTTTCTCATTCTGTCAGCTTCAGTTCCAACCTTCCTCCTTTCCAAGGCCTTTCCAGATACAGAAGGCACTTACAGCTCCTGTCATAGTTTGTGTCTAGATGTCCCCCAAAAGCCTCATGCAGTCATGGAAGGTAGGATGTTTAGAGGTGACTGAATCTAGAGTTTGTGATTGATTCATGGTCCAGTGCTGGGATTAAGGCTGAGTACTACACCCACTCTTGGGTGGGTAGCCTTATATTGCATACGCTATAAGGTACACAAAGAGGTTTGTCTCTTTCTCTCTCCTCTTCTTGTGTTGCTTTTGCTGTCTTCTGTTGCCATGAACTGTTGCCCCTCTGCCATGTGCCACCCTTCCTGGAAACCAGCCAATCAGGGACTGAACCTCAACAAACTGTGAGCTATTAAATAAACCCTTCTTTCCTTTAACTTTGGGCATTGAGTATTTGCCTCAGAAATGAGAATAGTAACTAAGATAGCTCTTTTTTCTATGTTTCCCCTTCTGTTGGGCACCTAACCATTAAAACAAGTAACTTGGGGTAATGGTTTGTATCCCCACCACTCTTTAAGCCCCCCAAAACTGGACTGATAGGCACGGTGCCAGAAGGCTCTCACATATTGGCTGCAAGCACAGATAGAGACTCCCTCTTTGCTTTGTTCCTCTGAATGCTACTTCCAAGTAGGATCCTCTCTTCAACCTAATAACAACTCTCATCTTTAAACAAGAAGACCTCGCCCAACACTTCCTTTTGTTTTCTCCATTAGATTTAAAGGAAAAAAGTACTGATTCTCTGTGCTTGTTTTCACATTCATTTCTCAACACAGACTGCCTTTAACTGTATCAATGGTAGTACATTGCTTTTCTGAAGGTCACAAGTGAACTGTTGAGTGCAATGTGTAATAAAGTCTTCTCACAGCTTATTTATATGATTGTTTACAACTATGGACTCTTGACTATATCATGATTCTTGGAATAGATCCCTTTGGCATCTATGATTTTGCTGTTTCTTAATTCATTTCTCAGCTTTCTTTCTCGTTTTCCTTTGATGCCTTTCCTTCTGAGTGGAACTGGGCACCACAATACTCAAAACTTCATTCATGGGTCTTTTTACTGCCTTGTTCTGCCTTAAATTTTTCTAAGAAAGCCATTTAACATAGAGCCTTAGCAACAAGTTTATCTACTGAGATATTTCATCAGTCCTATAGAGGAGAAGTTAAAGGTCAATATTATCTAATTTCCTGTTCTCAGTTTGTAACTTCCCTGTCTTGCAAGGTTTTGAAGTTAAACGGTTCACACCAGAATATATTTATATGTACTTTTATGCAATCTATATTTTTAAGGTTGAATTTCATATTCACAATTTTTTTTGCATTATGCCTTCTTCCCAGTTACATGTACACTTAAAAGTGTCATTTCTTTTATAATGCAAATATATGTTCCTACATGAAAAATGGAATTATTTCCCTATCAACTTCATATGTGAAGCCCTAAACTCCAGTCTCTCAGAATGTGACTATTTGGAGATAAGGTCTTTGAAGGAGCGATTAAATTAAAACAAAGCCATCTGGATGGATCCTAGTTGAATTGGACTGGTGTTCTTATACGAAGAGAAAGTTTGGACACAATAAGACACCCATGATGTTCATATTTACAGAGAAAAGAAAAACAGCCATATGAGGGCACAGAGAGAAGGTAACCATCTAGAAGGAGGATGGAAGCTCTCCATGAGAGCCCTGTTGGCCAGCACCATGGTCTCAACTTCCAGGACAGAGAGAAAATGGAGTGATGTTGTATATTCCTCCCAGCCTATTATATGTGTTATGTTAGCATTAGCAGATGACCACAGTCCTATAGCTCCAGTGACATTCAGATATGTTTATTGCTGATGTTCTAGGCAGAAGATACTGTATGAGGCAGGGGTCTTTGTTCTTTTTTATTGTTCTCTTGACTCTTCTTGTTCTTCACAAATTCATTGTGGAAATAGAAGTCAGGACAGTATACCAGAAGGCTGTAGTAGTCACCAAATATGTCAGCAAGATGTTCCTTCAACAACTTGATCTGCCAGCCTGTGATCTGCTTCCTCTTGGTCGTTTGAACAAGTGACTTGGAGTTCTGATTTTGGAGTCTTTGAATTTGCCAGCCAAAGACATTGCGCTGACATCATTGTATACATCTACATCTCACTCATCTTGCAGTTGACTTATTTTTTCTCTTTCTTAGAGAACTTTCAACAATACAGTCTACCTTTCTTCTTCATCTTCCATTCCTTACTGTTTTGTTTGCTTTTTTTTTTTTTTTTGAGATGAGGTCTCGATATGTAACCCAGGCTGGCCTGAAATCACAGCAATCTTCCTGCCTCAGCCTCCAGAGTTCTGGGATTACAGCTGTGCATCACCATTTCTGGCCATTTGTGTTCTTCACTGGGACTGCTTAATAATTTGTTGAATATCTTCACTATCAGTTGCTTCACTTTATTACTCAGCCTTTTCTCTTCAGTGTTTTGTTTTCCTTGAGACCTCTTGCATTGAAGATTTTGCATTTTCTCAAAGCAAAAAAAAAAATACAACCAGTTCTTTCTCACTTCCAATATTCTTCCCACAATCCCTGTCACATCCTATGTCAGAAGGACCACTAAGCACATAGGAGACTTAAATTATGGAACTAAATTTAGAGAATTGGACAACTCTGATCCTACATGACTAATTGGGGTGGAAACATGATCAGAAACAAGACTGATAGGACCTATGCATAGTTGTGAAATTAAAGGAACATTTGAATGCAAAGATACATTTACTGTTCTTGATTAAACCTTTGCCTTTATTTTAATTCAGCATCTTTCTTGCTGCAGTCAATTCATACTATGCTAGGAAAAAGAGAACTGCTACTGACGGCTCAATACATCTGATGAAAAGGAGCTTAAATTATATTAAGGAAACCTTTGTTTTCCCAGAAGCCCTACTGGGGATACCATTCATGTTAAAAAGTATGAGGATTGGTCTCTTTTCTAATTTATCTTCCTGCTTGTATAAATGCATGATAAATTCCTTTGACAGTCAGAGGCACAGACAAATGTTATTGGAAATCTCCAACCTGTCTGAGGGAGGAGTAACACTTTCAAGAGTGAACTCACTGGGGGACACTCTGTTATGATGTCATGACTTCTTACTCTTTACAAATGTCAGCAACATTCATCTTTTAAGAGTTTCACTGCTCCAAACATATATTTCTTGCCACTTGTTTGTTCATTCAATATATACTCCTCTGTGTCCAGGGACTGATGTCTATTTTCAATTCAGGCTAGTTCTTGTGTCTTAATATATTCTGTTCATTATGCAGTAATTTGATTTCTCTTCTGCTCCACCTTTGGTAAATAGAACAAGATCATTTTGAAGGTTTATTAAATGCATGAATTTTAATCATATTTTGACAAAAATCTTTTAATTTTAGTATTTCATTTTGTTGTATCTTATGTAAAATCCTTGTTTTACAGATAAAATCCAGGAAGGCAAAATGACTTATTCAAGGCCACACAGCAAATTAAGAATGAAAACAGAGTCTGTATTCAGATCTCCTAACTTTCTCTCTCTCTCTCTGGCTCTTGTTTGACCCACTGTAGCTTAGCATAGTGTAGCTATCTTGGACATGCCAATGTTACTTATATTTCTTATGAGAGAATTTGGATTACAATGGGGTATCCTTTCTTACAAAGCACACTGACTCCATTCCAAGGCTTCACAATTGTCTTAGAGCAGTAATTAGAAAGTATTCAAAGGAAATTTCTTGAATATTTTGAGAAAGCATCTATATTGAAAGATAGCTCAGAATTCTGAGATCTTTTTTGATTTATTAAAAAGTATGGTTATACGGGCATGGATGGACCTTCAACTGTTTTGTGTTTGTATGTAGATAATATATTTTAATGGAAAAAGTAGTGGAATAGGAACCAGAATGCCATAGTTCTAGTAATGGCTCTATTGCCACGCAATCTTGGTGATCTTTATCTATTAGAAATAACTAATAACACATATACATACCTGTTATTTAGATCCATTCATCTAATATGTATGTTTCTGAAAGTGTAAAAATGTAAGATATTAATTTTAAACAAGCTGTAGTAATTTGTTATATCAAGGTGGTTTTGTTTGTCTTGTGGAAAAAATGTCAACTATAATTACATGGGGATATGTATTTAGTGGTTTGCAAAACAATCCAAGGAAATAAATTGTAAATCACAGCAAGGAGATGTGTATGTAGAGGGTGAGGGCACAGAGTCTGAAACCAGACTGTGTGTTTCCTTCATGTTTCTGGAACTTAGCATCTCTGTGGCCAAGGCAAGGTACTTCTTCTATCTGTGGTTTAGTTTCCTGTGAATTGGGAATGGTCAAAAGCCTTACATGGTAGGCTCATATGAGAATTACTGAGTGAAATGCTTAAAGTTTTCTGGCTCAGAATGAGCATAACATGATCATTAGTCCTAAATTACATATGTATGTAAACATTACTGAATTATGTGGTGACCCATAGTTAGAGCTGCCATTATTAGGCTGAAAATAAGGTTGAAAATTAGGCTTAAAATATGAGAATTCCAGCTCTGTGATGAATTCAGTCAATCTGTCTGTTTGAATAGTCAGCCCATGATCACCCTTCCCTTAGCCTGGTAGACAGTAACAGGAGAAAAATAGAATAGATAAAACTTGCTTCTGGGCATGGTGAATTGGGGCAATTTCAACTGGCCTGGGGCTGATATACTGATACACAGAAATCGCCTCCATATCACTTTCAAAGACTTCCGTTAACTTCTTATGAACAGTAGTCTGAAAATACTAAATGACAAATGTCAGAAATAATTCCTAAGTTTACAATTACATATAATTGTAGGTTGGATCATGAAATCTCATCCCCTTCTGCTCCACCTTTCCTGGAACATGAATCATGCTTTGTCCAGTATATCTATGCTGTATATATGCTCATCCGTTAGTCACACAGTAGCCATTTCAGTTATCAAACTGACCAACGGAGCACAGGATATTAGAGTATTTTTATTAAAGTGACCCTTATTTTACTTAATAATGGTCTCAAAACACAAAAGTAGCACTGCTAAAGATACATTAAAGTATAAGACATGGAAGAACAGATGAACTCTGGTACTATGAGGCAATGCTGCAGGGCAGTATAGGAAAAAAAGAAAAAAAATACATATGTCAGGGACCTGGCCATGATCCCCAATCCCCCTAGTGAGTGTATGGCAAAGGCTTAAATGAATGGGACAAATGGTATGATTTTAGAACTCCAGGAGGAACTCTAGCAGAGTTTGATACTCTGGAGGCCACAACAAAGAGCTTCTCTAGGTTGCCCATATTTATTAGGTCCTCAAAAAAAAAAAAAAAAAAGATGGGATACTGAGAAAGGGTGGGATATGAGCAGGACCTGGAGAGTCATTTCAATCACTTCTCCAAGTGATATTTTATGCTAATTTAAAAGAACTGTCTTATCTCATGATGGCATTTGTGGTAGGAAATAGAAAGCAGGATTCAGATGCCTGTGGCTACAATCTCTACCTTAATTGGGTTCGAGCCAGGTGTCCTCAGCTGTGGCCGTATCTTGCCCTTTAAGGTATTTCTTTGTTCTCAGGTTGGCTATCCCCTGGCCTTACCGCAGCCCTGCACATGTGTTCAATTTCCAGCTTCAATGGCTCCCAACATGTGTATCCATTTTTATCAACTACTTGGGATCTTGGAATGTATTCCATGAAGTTTAAATGAGAGCCACCATATTGATGTACTCCGTTTACACTAGTAAGAAATCTTTAGGTTACTGTTGCCTGTGTCATCCTTTTATCTTTAGGGCTAATCTTATATTGAAACAAAGCTGAGATTGCTGGCAGACTGAGCACCTGATTTTAGCACTTCTATTTCCAGAGAATTTGTTAATCTAACTGAAAGGATATAATGACATCATCACACACAAGGTAAGAGATGTGGGTGTGGATATGAAATTTTGGTAGACATAAGTTGGAGGAGTGTTGGTAGCTAATCAGAGTAGTTGAGGCTACAACTGATTGACCTAAAGCATCCCAGAGAGTCTATAGGTTGACAAATGATGAGATGAAAATGTTGGGAGTGTAAACTGCATCTAAAAACAGGGATGTGAAATGGTACATATTGTAATTAATCTCTTCAACCCACCCCCACTCTTTCTTCAAAATAAGTACCAGATATCTGACACTCTAATCCCAGTGTGATGCTAGGAAACTAGTCATGAGGGCGCAACCCTCATGAGTGGAATTAGTGTCCTTATGAGAAGTGGTCAGAGAGGTATCTTGTGCATTCCACAAGAAGACAGCCGTCAGTAAAGCAAGAGGAGGGCCCACCCATGAACTTAGCCATACTGAGTCCCTCATCTCAGACTTTCAACACATACAGCTATAAGAAAGAAATACTTTTGTTTATGAGCCACCCAAACCATGGTATTGTGTTGTACCAACCCAAACCAAGAAAAGGACTTAAACAATCACACACTTGGGGTGGCAGTGAGAGGGGAAAACCAAGAAAAGTGATGGGATGGTTCAGGTCACAGGGCAAAGCTTTCCACACAGTGGTTATTGGGAAGCCATTGGCATGATGGTGGCTGCTCCCTGTTGCACTCTAAAGTGGAATTTTCCAATTGACAAACCTCGCCCAGGAACACAGAGATTTCATTATTATAAATAAACAACAAGGAAGTTCAAAAAAGGCAAAAAAGAAAAAACCCTCCAATGATACAAAGAAAAGTCTTGGAAAAACTAACTTTAAATGAGGCAAGTGATTTAGAGTTCAGAAAACACAGAAAATAAGGAAGTTATAATTGATGTCCTCAGAGTGACATCAGATATTCTGTCTTTAAAACAGGAACATTAGGTTGTAAATGTGAATAATCAGAGAATGAAAAAGAGCTCCTAAAATAAAAAATATTACTGGTATGCAAAACACAGTTGAACACTTGGAGATTATATTTTAAGACATCTGTAAGAATATAAAACAAAAAGACAAGATACTAGAAACATTCAGGAAAGATGAGAGCCATAAGTTAAACTAGAATGTTTCATGTTTATATAATAGGATTTTCAGGAATTAATAAGTAAAAAAATTGATGGAAATAAAATTTAAATATCTAAGAAAATGGCCCCGAGTTAAAAATTATCACAAGATTTTACATTGAAGAGACAGAGTGCTGGTCAGAGTGAGAGTATCCTTAAAAAACTTTAGGACACCAAGGATAAAGAGAGATAATTAAACTGATTGTCTAAAAGAAACATCCTTTTTCTCCACCTGCTCTTTGGTGTACTGGATTCTAGAAGACAATCCAATATTGATGTCTAAATCTGAAATAAGTGTTTTTTTTTTTTTGGTTAAGAATTATGCATATAGGGCTGGGGGTTTAGCTCAGCAGTGTAAGTGCCTGCTTGGCAAACACAAAGTCATGAGTTCGATCCCTGGCAAAAAAAAAAAAAAAAAAAAAAAAAGAATTATACATACTGAAATGTTATCAATCAGGGAAAATAGTTATTTTCATATGTTCACCTATTTATAGGAAGTTATTTGAGAATTCACAGCAAGAAAAGAAGATCAGAAGTAAAGAAAAGTTTCATGTTTCAAAAACCAACATGTCCAAGGGAGCAGAAAAGTTACATGATAACATTTTTGTAGTGTACTACGAAGACCAGGAGGAACAGAAAAGAGGGGTTAAGGAGGGAGAACTCTGGAAAACTATGAATTATGTATAATAAAGAGTTTAGTTAGAATACGAAGTATTTAAGAATATGATGAACAAATAATGCATGATAAAAACAAACAATGAAATTCTAGGGAAAACAAACAGCTTTTCAAGAAGTTCAAAGTAGGATCAATTATCCTAAATTAGGTTAGGAGACCAGTAAGCTTCAAGAATAGTGGAAAGAATTTCAGTCAATAAAAAGGATGAGTTGAGCACTAACAGGGACAAAATAAAAATATTTAATTCTATCACGAACAAAGAAAGAAAAATATACAATAAAATGTCATACAAATGTAAAACCAAATAAAATAGAGGCTAATATTGAGAAGTTATGGGATGTAAAAAATCTTCGAATGTTTTCCTTCAAAAGTCACAGTGTGGACCGACAAGCCAGCCCTTCTGGTAAGCTGTGCAAGGTATATAGTGCCCAGGAAGAGAAGTCAGCGCCTCTTGTGAACCTACTGGCATGCGGGCTGAGAATCAACAGCACCCTTCCCTTAAGCAATTGGCTAATTCAGAGGACAGGCTGAGTTGATAGTAACTGAGGTACAAAAAACAACTGAATGCTTCTATTGTTTGGTTGTTCTTAAAGGCCTGGGGCCAGTGTTCTGAGCATCCCTTGGGAGGATGACAATATGCAAGATAGCAAATATGGGGGATTTCCTTCTATCTTGTCTTTGAAATCTAGTATTGTTCTCACTATTTTGTTTTGTTCTGATTGTTTTGCTGTAGTCAGTGTTCTGTTTTGATTGGTTTTATTCTATTTTTTGTTTGTTTTTGGTTTGATTTTGCTATATCTGATGGAATGGACAACTAGTATGGTAGCCATTGTTTTCGTAGTATCCAGATTTGAAGTTCTGTACAAATTTCACTGCATTATTTTGATTGATTTTATGCTGTTTTGTTTTGTTGCATTTTATTATCTTTAAAATAAAAAAACCCAGTGCACAATATGAGAATCATGATATCAATTTTATTAAAAATGGTGCTGTTATTTATTTGCTTATTTATTTATTACTTTTTACTAGAATAGTCCCAATACTATGATAGTAACCATCATCACAAATTACACTTACATGGTATATACTATGTTCTTAATACTGATCTAAGAATTTAAATACATAAACTGACTTAAAACCTTCACTAAGAACAACTTACACTATTAGTATTCCCTTCTTACAGATTTCCTTAACAGCTGAAAGAATCAGAGAGATGGTAAGAATGAGGAAAGGTAGAGAATAGTAGCAAGTGTGGGATTAGAAGCTCTTTGTATTATAGATCCTTCTGAGTTACTTACTTTTAAATCATGGGTCTTGATAAAATTAAAAATATATGGTATCTAATCTAACAGGTGACCAGGGTTGGGATGACCAGCACTTTTGAAGGGACGTGTGGTACCATTTGATGTAGTTAGACCTTGTGGATTCTTGGGAATATACTGGCAGAGTAGCCTATATCACATAGCATATAGATTGTCTGGAGTGGACCCTGATGAGAGCACCAGCCAAAAACGTAGTTTTGTTATGATGATTCTCCATTAATCTACATGCTATGTTTAATTAAAACTTATTTACACAGGGAAATGTTGAGTTTCATAAATAGCCTATACCTGAGGGATGGATCTCAATATCTTAATGCTAAAATCTTACCATTTTTATTTTTGCAATAGAACACAAATGGTTTTGAGTATCAATGATATTTTATTCTGTGCTTTCTGCGTTCAGTATGATACTTAAATGATAGATTTTTTTATGTATGAATATGTTTGGTAGAATTCATCATTTTATGAACAATAAAAAGGTTTAAACATGATAAAGCATACAATTATATGGTATATAAAACAGGTACTGTTACTGCGCTATTTATATGTGACATCTTGGAAGACAGCAATGTGAGACCAAAGGTTTCATCTAGTAGTTTCTTATAAATAGATTGAATGGATGGTGCCTGCTGAAACAGCACTTTTGAAGTGTTTTTTTCCTTTCATTTCAAACAGTGCTTGAATCTCATAAACATATCCTCTAAAGATCGGAAGATTTAGAGCATACTACACATTGTCTAAATAAAAACATTACCTAAATGTAAGGAGAAGTTGTTTAAAAATGGGGCTATATCAAATGTAGTGGATGACCTCAGCATATTTAGGGGTCAATGGTAGAGTCAGAAATGAATTACCCCGCATTAGAGATGCTTGATGGTACAATAGTTTGTGGAAATTGGAAAGAAATAGGTAAAAATAATAGGTCAAACCTATTACATTGACTTTCCTTAGGTGTAATTTTGTGCTGAAAAGCATTGAACCACATATCACCTAGTGTTTACTGAAGAAGAAAACAGTGAAGCTATTATGTTTTTATGAAATAAAACAATCAGTGGGGTAGAAAGTGTGTCGAGGGATGCGTGCCAGTGGTGTTGGTAACTGGAGTATATGACAACTGGACGGGTTTTGCTTATTTGTATGTAACATGTATGCTGTAAAAATAGTCTGAAACCTTGCTGATTGTGAATATTTTGGCAAATGCAAACTGCTTCCTTTAAGGAATAAAGAAAAGCCATCTTAACATACAACTACTTATTAAAGATGAAGCGTAAGCCCCATAAGAGTGATTTTCCTTCATATCATATCGCTTTGGCAAGAATATAATTTAAAAATTATGACATTAAATTTAAAAAGTTTTTGGCTATAGAATTCATGGAAGTTGGGTATCAATCTCAATATCTATACCTTTTATAAAAACGAGTTCCAAAGCACAAGTTTTTTGAAGTATATTATTTTAGACCAGTGAACTGAGGCTAAATTTAATCAACAGGTTCTTATTACCCACACTGACCTTCCCCACTAACACCTCCAGATATATCTGTCTCTCCGTGATTCCTGCTTTGTAATAAAGAATGACCTCTTTCTATGTGAGAAGACTGATCTGGGGTTATGGTAAAAGGCGAAAAAAATCTTCAGATTTATATGATCTGAAGAGAAACCAGAGTATGATCGGGGGTTATGGGTGAGGAGTATTTTCCCCTCTCACAATGATATGGTAAAGTAATTGATGAAGTCTTTAGTTGACTTCACTTTTAAAGGGGATTGTTTGGCACTCCCAACAGCCTTGAACTAGGGTTCATGTTGTTTCTTGCAGTGGTACCCTTTTTCCTGATTTCATACACAGCTTTGGCAGTGGAAAAGAGTAAGTATGTCATTAGATCCAGGAGAGCTGTGTGAGTGAGCTGCATTAGTTGCAAGTGGAATGTTTTCAAATTTTTATTGGCAGTCAGCCAACTCTAAAGCAAACTTTAGGGCCCACTAGGACAATTTTTTCCTTTTCTAGAAGTGGTGGGGAAACAGGCAGGCAATGTGGCTTCTAATGTGGTCCTTCTGCATTCCTTAGTTCAATCAGTGAGACCATTGCCCACTTCATTATCTGTCAGAAATGTGGAAGTCTTCTCATTTCCACACCTCTTTGTTTTCTAGGGGTTCCCTTAAGTCTCTTTGTCTTCTCCTTTAATTTCCAATTTGTCTGTTCGTTAGCAGCAGCTCTCAAGATGTGGATTAGTCCAATAGTAAGTCATCAAATCACCTTGCAAATAACCTGTCGCCTTAGTTATACTCTCTAATCTTGGCTGTACTTTCTATATTTCCTATATGAGGATACTTCAAAACATCAGCTTCTACTTTAGTGCCATTCAGCAGGCTTATCAGCTAAGGACATTTTGGGCAAAGCTCACCAGTGTATGGAGGTTATCATTTTTCATGCCTTTTTCCTTCTCTTGGCTGTCTGAAGCCAGGTTCTTCTCCAGTCTTTCTTCTTGTCCTCTTCTTTCCCTGTGACTCCATTCTTATCTCCCAGATGACCTGCCTTCATGTGCCTCTCCTCCCAGGGTCCTGTGATTACAGGCCGAGGGACTGGACATGCCATGCATGGACTTCCTCCTGAAGACACTTCTCCCAGTGGTCTATGGTATACTAAATACAACTGTCAAAGCCAGAGCTATTATTCTTTCAGTGTCCTTTTACCTTTAATTCTGGTCTAAAACCTTGAGTATTATATAAATTATTTTCTTTTTCACAAAGATTTCAGCTTTCCTTACAAACCAGCCCAGTAAATACACATTTTACTGTTTTAAATTCTAGGCTTATTACATAGCTCCATTTAATTGTATTTACTCCTTAAATAACCATTGTCACTATTCTCATAATACCACCAGAATACCTTTCAAGCACAAATGAGATCCTGTTTTCCCCTGAACATTCATCCATAGTTTTTCAGTTATCTATAACCAAAGACAAAAATACTTGGGATGACATCCACTGCTCATCTGTCTGTATCAGCCCAACTTTCATTCCATACTTTGCACTGCTGTCCAGTATTAAATGCAGAGTGAGGTGCCTACTAAATACTCAGAAACATGGTCTTAGCCACCCTGACTCACTGAGGCTTCTAATGACCCACATTCTCTTTGATCCTGCTTCTCTTTCCTTTGCTCCATGACCCACAATTTCACTTGATTCTCATCCACTTGGCTTCCTGGAGTCCACCCCAGAGTGTCTCTCTTGGGATGCTTGCTGCCTAACCCCTTCTCTGCCCCTTGTTTTCCTCTTTCCTCCCATAGGTCTGTGACCTTAGGTTGTATTAAAGTTGAGTTCGTCTCCATGGGACTGTGAGAATATTTATTTAGTTCATCTTTATATGTCAGGCCTACCACCTTAAGTGGCCGCAGATGAACATACATTTAATTTAATTATTCATTTTTACTTTCCATTAGGTTAAGTAGATATAGTCTAGAAGCCTTTTAAATCATCATGTTGACTGTGAACTATGTTTCCAAAACAGATTTTCCCTCCCTTATCATCCAGAGAAAACACTGCTAAAGTTCTCTTTATGATATTGGTCATGTTAGTGTGGGAGAAACGAAATATATACCTTTGTACAAATACGCATGATTCCTTGGAGGATTTCTATAAAGGGTGATTCTTTTTGTGACTTGGTATTCCAAATCCCTTACTCTACCTCTTGAATAATGGCTATACTGTTACCAAATACTACTACTAAACATATGCTAGTCTCATGTTAGACTATAAATACAATTTTTCTTCAAGACACCATACCCCCATAAATTTCCCCATTTGCATTATTTAATCAATCTATCATCTATTTATATCTATCTATCTATCTTCAGCAGCCTATAAAAATCAAGATGATCTTTATTAAAGAGAATTCAGGTAGTATTGTAAAGCTACTTATCACAATCACAATGAACTTAGGAACAGTCATTGGAAGTCATTGAAAGATATTATATATCTTCTGTCACTTTTCTCCTACATAAGAGGAGCCATAGAATTTGAAAGTATAGATTTCTGTATTATAAAGACACTGCATTACATTGTACTGTTTGTTAAAGCTTTATTTGACTTAGGAAAACTACAGATAAAATATATACCCTGTATTAAAAAAAAATACAGCACGCATCTAAGTCCCAGGTTAGACAGCAGTTTTTATTCCTGTCCTTTCCCAGTATGCATGCCTTCTGTCCCCCTGGCCAGCGAGCTGTCATATGGGGAACTTGCCTTGCTGACCGCAAACAAATATATTGCTCAGTGGTAGTTCAGTGAACCTGGAAACTTGTTTCCTGAGAGATAGGTAGATCTTTGTTCAAGCAAACCTGAACAAAATAATTTGGGGTGGTACATGATTGATTTTTCACCAGTTTTTGATGGATTGTTACTTTCTTGTTTCCCCACTGGTATTTTTTATGGGAACTTTTATGATTTGTTTGGAAACTTATTTAAAAACCTGTCTATTCATCTCAACAGAACATTGATGTATGTGAAAAATATCACCATAGTTGACTTTTTATAGAATGACTGTGAGATTGGCTTATTTTTAGATAAAGATGTTTTTAAACATTTCATGTTGAATAGGGACCCCTGCTTGCCTATCCCTGTGCTACTTTTTGGGGGAGGGAGACTAGGGATTTGAATGACTGAATGATTATTGAGACTAGGCACCTCCCTTTCATTCTTCAGCACAAATATTTACAAGAAATTGAGGCAACTGTCTTGAGTATACGAATTGCCCAAGAAGTTTCTAGATACTTTGTCCGTAGAAACTCTGCCTATGATTAATAAGAAATTATGCCTTGGCAGTAATTTCTTTGCTGAGGAAAACACAGTGACTATCCTTGCTCGTTATGAAATGCATGTGGCCAAAAGTGCACTTGTAGCCTGTCATAAAGCATTTGGCACCTCTGCCAAAGAGGTAAAATTATGATCCTGGCAAAATACCCTGGGTGGGTGTCAGACACGCTGGTGCTAGACAAACATCCGGCTGTGGCTTGTGAAGTGATAGTGGGGACTCTTTAAACCTCCACATGAAGACTTTAGCTGGAATCAATAGGCAATTTTTGCGATGTCCTATGGTCAAACAATACTATGCGAGTAGAGTCATTCTCCCACGACAACAGTTATACTTAAGCTACTTTCTTCCTGGCTTTCTTTTATGTTTCATAGGTCATTATTTCCTCTGACATACTAAAAATCATCTAATGTTAGAGGAGAAAAAGGAATAGATAAATGGTAGTCACCTTACCCATTTTTCTACTACTTAAGAAAAAACCCCAGGGATGTTGAAACAGAGCACATTTTGTCTTAAAAATGCTAAAATGTATTTTTATTTTGAATGTTCAACATCAAGGAGGAAGTTTTTGTGTATCTTTGTATTTTAGTTTTGGTCTAGCATAAAGGTTAACATACCATATTATCCAACCTTGAGTGATTGTACCAAAACTAGAATGTAAAAAGTCTTAGCTTTCTAAGCAATTGTATTAATTTAATTCAGATGCTGTGCTTCAGAATTTTAGCTAAATACTGAAGTTTGCATTCTCTGCTCAAGCCTTATTAGTAGTGATTAGCTAAAAGAAATGCATCTCTGATTTATGCATGTCTAAAAATGATTCTGAAACACATCTTGTGTGGGGTTGATTGTTTTTGTGTAGAATTTTGTCCTTCTATGCCATGTTCTTCAAACACTGTAATCAAATAGGCACCTTGGGATATAACAGTGGCAGACACTTGTGCCCTGCAAATTAACATTATAGATAGTTCTAAAAATTGAGAAGAAAAACTTTAGAAGACAGATATTTTTGTGATAATGAGAGGTTGGGGCTAGATTTTAAAGAAAGTAAATTTATACTAGGGAAGTTTCTTGTTTCGAAACATACTACAAATTTCTAAATCAATTTCTGACATTTGGAAATGTTTTGACAGTCCTTCATTTGTATAAAGCTTCATGTTTAGCAGCCTCATTGACTTGTTTTTGTTTAGTCTGATTTTATGTGATCATTTTTACCTCTGTTGGTGAAAAAATAATTTAACATTTTTTTCAAGGCTCTAGCTGGCACAAGGAAACTCTGAATCTAGCCAGGAATTTTTTTTCCTGTGGTCTAATTTTCACATTGCAATGAGCATAAAATTTGCATCTAGTTTTATTTTTCACTCTCTTTACTGGTATTTACGTAATGCAGAATTAAATGTTGCAGAGTCTTAATTAACCAAGGAGAACATAACCATCAACACGATCTATGTAGTCAACCTGTTAAATTCATAAAGGTTCAGAATTGGAGAGTAAAAAGCTATGTTTTGGAACAATGTCATTGAATTGATGCTTCAGACAAAATGACACAGCTGAGCTGTACTGACCCAAGTGTGGAAGGAGACATTTTTCCTCAATCCAAGGAATTAAAATGTTCTTCTTTCTCCCTTCAAAATATTGATGGAAATGCACTGATGAGCCAGGTGCGATTGTGCAAGGTGGTAATCCCAGTACTTGGAAGCCAGAGACAAGAGGATGCCTACAAGTTCAAGGCCAGCCTGTGCTACATGGTGAGTTGAAAGCCAGCCTGAACTGCATAGCAAGACCCTGTTTTAAACATAACCAAACCAAACCAAATCAAAACAGAAATCCATTGACAGAAAAGTAAATGAACTTAATGTAAATATTTTGCAGTAGACTACAAATTAATACAGATAATAAGCCTGATTTTCAATGTCTGCTATTTTCTTTTTACCAATGTTAATATTAAGGAGGTTATCTTAGTTTTCTGAATGTCTTAACTTTATTTGAATTCAAAGTATTCTAAATGTACCAGGAAATAGCAAAGCATCCTGTTATCCTATACATTTTCCAATGCACAATGTAACAAACAGATTATTTAGGAAAATGTGGCTTCCCCCATATTTTCTTGGAGAAGTTCTTTTCTGCAGGGTTGTTTATTCTCCCCTCCACAATGGAATGATCTGTTAAGGGATAAGATATCTCTCTCTCTCTAATTTTTTTCTCCAAGGGAGTTGGAGAATCCATAGCAGATTTCTACACTGCTACCTAGGAATGATTGTGAAAGCTTGTCAGCTTGTAAGTGGGACTTTATCCCACTTGCAAGCTGACAACTTTGCCTGTCATATTTTATGGATGCTAGTCAAGAACATGACACCTTTGGGTTAGAAGTCTTCCTTAATTGTGGCATGACAGGTAGCATGAGCTTTGAGGTTACTTCCTTTCCCCCCAAGTTCCATGGAGGAGGTGAGAGATGGCTAGGTAGATGCCATACACATGAGGATTTGTAGCACAGGTGAGGACCTCTGAGTATAGGGAAGCTCAATAATTTACAGCTGGATGTATTTAAAGCTGATCACCTACGCCCTGGAGGGAGACACTATCTTTGCCTTCTAAGGCTGTTTGCCACTTTTTAGTGCATTTTATATTGCCACAACAAGATACCAGAGGCTGGGAACTTTATAAAGTAAAGAGGCTTATTTGGCTCATGATTCTGGTGGCTTGACTGTTTAAACAGCTTGTGCCAACATCAAAAAGAGGGGACTTCTGACTCTGTCACACATGGCCGGTAAGCAAGTAAGGAATCATCTGCATGCAGAAGCCTGTCTGTGGCCTGATTTTATAACAACCCATCATCTTTTTAATGTTTACTTTTATTAGTGTATATTTGAATGATTGCATTCCTCCTGGAGAATTTGTACATGTACATAACACATCTTAACCTTTTACCTACTCTCCCCTCTCCACCTTCTCACCACCCATTGAGCACTAATCCACTCACGTGAGACCTGACCTACCTCTGTGAGAAGACATTCATCTCTTCCTGAGGTAGAGCCCCTGAGACTTTCTGCTCTGCCCCATTCAGGACCAGGTTTCTAGTTTAAGGTCCAAAATATAGCACCATGGAAACACTCCTGAAATGTCATATTGAGCAGAAGTTGATATAAAATATGCAGACACTGGAGAGAATTGTCTTTCAGTGCTTCCAAATGAAAACTCCCAGGCATGACTCAACCCATTTTTCCTAACAGTGCACCCATGTTGTCCTTTCAGGAACCTCTGGAGGTAGCTGAAAACTAAACAGGCATTAGGATAGTATTTGTGTTTGAGTTACAGTCATCCAAATAGCTACTGGCCACTTTTCTCATTCAGAAAACCTCAAAGTCACAATACACCCAGAAATCAATTGGACATAAAGACTAGGAGTGTAACACAGCACCGTCAGCTCCTAAAAGCTCTTCTTACCTCCATCTCTGAGTATTCTGGAAAACTTAAATATTTGTTAGCCTACTAATGTTAGCTATAGTTCAAAAGAGTTAAGTTTGATTAACACATTGATAAAGCAAAAGATATCTTACAGATAAATATATTTCCCTTTTGGTGGTTTTCTCCTTTAGCTTACTGTCCCTCTCTTGCTCTGTTGGGCTTTGTGGGAAGAACTATATTATGAGACCCTTGAGAGAAGCTCATGCAAAGGTAGAAAGTTCTCTCCCTCCCTCACCACTCACTTAGTCCCTAGCAGCCCAGCCACGTTTCCCACTGCCTTGGTAGTGCACGCTCTTAGGGAAGAGCTGCTGTCAGGTTTGATGTGTTGTACTAAGGCCTGTCTTGGAGTCTGTCAATCAGCAGTCTAGAGATTAGGGCCTGTAGTTGGAGCCAAATGTGCCTCAGCTCTGGGTCTGTGCCAGCATAAGATGGATGGGAACATTCACAAGCCATGAGGTACGAAGGGCTAAGACCTTTGCTTTTTCAGTGTGGGTGTGACAGTGGCAGTACATGAAAAAAGACATTGATTTTGGGGTAATTAAAGAAAAATGTAGTACTATGAAAATTTGATTTTGCTGTGTAAACCTAACATTAATTGTAGTCATTTATGTGAACGACTTCACATTTATCTCTAATTACCATGCAGCACAATGATTATTCATAATACTAAATATGTGTCAGATCAATGTCTTTAAGTTGCATTGATTACAACACTAAAATCTGCTCATTTGTGATGCTGTCTTCATTTGGCTGGATGTCTACTAAAGTAGTAGAGTTTTCTGTTTACAACTTAAACATGTATTTCTCTTTTAATGAGAGGAGAGACTCATTTGCATTAGAAAAATCAGATTTTCAGTCATTTTGACTGTGTAGCACTGCGGACAGTAAAATCCTCCTGTCATGGGAACAGAACAGTGTTCTGGAGTAGCAGGAGGGCAAGCATTTTACAATTTAGGGCCCAGTAGCTCATTATCTGGTTTGCACATGCTTAAAAAAATTGTTCAACTTTGTTATTATCAGGGAACACTAGTGAACCCTGATATCTTCCTTTATGCCAGCCAAGTGGAGGTGTATACAGTATCCTGGATATGCTGAAATAAATTTAGTCAAAAACCGTTAACTGTGTGGAAGGATGTAAATAGTTCTTGCTTTCAGAACTGGGATTCACATTCTCTTCTGTGGTTTTGACTATCTGGTTACTAATTTTATCAGTGCTTATGAACTAAGACCACTTTGCTTTAAAACATATTTACAAATGGATGAAGAAAATGTTGTATTTATACACAATAGAGTACTACTCTGCCATAAAGATAAACATGAGTCATTTGTAGGAAAATGGATGCACCTCGAGACAATAATGTTAAGTGGAATAAATCAGACACACACATGACATGATTTTGCTTATGAGAAACCCAAATTATAAAAAAGAATGGGATAAAAGGTAATAGGGAGTAGGGAGATAGATGTTGCTCAAATGGGAAAAAAATCAAGAGATGGAGGGAGAAGGGAGGCAAGGAGGAGAGAGGGAATGAAAAAAGAAATTGTGATGTGTTTTATACTTGAACCAACTCCACACAAGGAGTGTAAACATTTTGCAGTGCAAACCTGTACTGAGAAAAAATTAAAAATAATGAAATATTTTTAAAAATTGATTTGGCATGATGTTACAGTGTAGCAAAACAAAACAAGGAGTCTTAGGGTCAACAAATACCCAATCAGGGTTAGTTTTGTAGTATAATGTTTTCACCACTGCAAGGGGATTACTGAGCATTGATCTACCATCCATCAAATACTTATTGACTATCTACTGTGTGGACCATACATTTTCTCTGCAGCAATTAATTAACAGGTGAAACAAGTTTAATATAAAAGACATGTTTTTAAGGCTTAGTCTTGAATTATTACATACTTTTAATACTTTCAGTTTAGTTTTGAAAGGAAAGTAGGAAGCTGTGCTTTTATTATAAACCAGTATGAGCTGTTTATCCATATTGAGGTTATCTCTTGGTTTTAGGTCACTTTCAACTTCTTTGATGCATAATGTATAATGGAAACAGAAAGCCTGTGCTTTTTGAAAGAGAAGTAGCCAGGCCAGTGAAATTACCATAGAAAAAAATGCCTAAATATATTTTAAACACTGATGGTTAAATTTAGATGTGTTGAGTTGAATACTCATAAACTCCCAGTTGTTCTTGGTAGAATGTTGAAGCTACACCATCATTTGTAGGAGAGTCGGTTTTACTGAGTGCTTTTCATTATGCATATGATTAGTTGTACTCTGAGACATCAGTGGAATTCTGAAAGCTTAGTTGTTCTAGATACAAGTTTGAAAGAACAATTTTTTAAAAAATCTTTTTGTCTAGGTGTGGTATAATGAAAACAATAAATATACCATGCATAGAAGGATTGAATAGTCAGTATCTTCACTCTTTTTTCTAGTTACTACTATGTAGTATTGAAGAAGACTAGATTGACATAGCCATAAAAGCAGCATGGTGAATCTCTGTTATAGATAATTTCTGCTATGTAAAGTGAAGAAGTTAATTAGAACATATACTATCTATTTGTAATGTTTTTGATGATTTTACATTTTAGATCAGTTCAAAGGTAATGTGGTCACTCTAAGTTTAATGTCAGCAGCCCACCCAAACAGTAAAAATCAATGATGTGCCAGGGCATTTTCCTAAATTTTATTTTCCTGACTGACAAATTTACACATTATTAATCTTGTTTATACATTTCATTAATACCTATTATTAGACATATTCTTATCTTTGTTATCTTTGAAAGTCTTAGATTTTATATTCCTTGGACAGTGTCACTTCTAATTTATTATAAAATTATCCAAGAAGGTGACTTATCTTTTAGGAACATTTGTGAAAGTTTCCCTAACCAGAAATTTTGGTATTTAAGTTGAAGTGCTCTTTCTCTAGTCTATTTTTTCCATTAATTTAATTTATCTGAAGTTATAACACGTTAGATATGTTTACATCTAATGTATTGGCATAAATCATGAATCTGTGTTCCTGATTTTAATAATTTTTTTTCTTTCTTAGAATAGGTATTTGTCTGCCATATAGTTTTTCTTTAGAAAATGTAGCCACTTAATATTTGACTATGATTGCATATTTAAAAATGTGTTAATTCTCTTCAATTACTATAACAATCCTCAGTAAATGCAAATAATTTTTATATCTAAAAACTTGGTTTTTTGCAATATTTCAATAGTGTAGCAAAACAGTCAGCAGAATGTGTTACTTATCTGTACAAATTCAAATTCTATTACTTATGTGAAGGCTGACTATAATTAGTTGGATCATCTTAGTTTGAATCCCTGCTCTGATTGTAATGTGGAAATACATTTTAGGGATTGAACCCTTATTTGTTCTTTCAGTGGAAAATTTCTCTCATTTGAATGTGGACAAGTTGACATTTATCTTTAAAATACTTACTGAAAACAGTATATGTTGCAAAACAAAGTTAACATCTTAAGCTTTGTAATTCCAGAATAGAGCTCTTTAAAATAATCCCAAGCCTCAAACAAGATGAAGTCTCTTAACCTGCAACTTCTCTTAGCTTGCAACTTCTGGCTGTTGGGGGTGGTAGAAAGAGAAAACTATGTATTTACTTGGTGACAGTGTTACACTTACATAAATATGATGCACAAAATGGATGCATAAATAGTATTTCAGAAATGAGGGCTCATCTGAGTCCCTGTTGATTATAGTATAGGTGCTAGACATTTTAATGGAATCTCTTCTTAATTACTGAAGTCTCTTTGATAGCTATGGAAAAAAATTGGATTGGACAGTATTGATTCCAAGCACTTCGGTTCCTCTTTAGGGATATTCTGAGCTGGCAAAACACATACAGATGGGCAGACAAGACTGCTTAGTTTGCCCTCTACTGAATTTGATCAATAGGAACCTATTTCTGTATCAAGGAGAAGTGGCTCTGTTAATTTAGGCCTGGAAATCTCATCATTAGATATTCTTGAGTAAGAAGATTTAAAATATTTTACTTGAGATATAAATTGCACGTAGGCATTTTTTTTTGCAGTAAAACTTGTTTTTCTTTGTCTGCTTTTTAAAAATACGTCTGGTGCTCCTTAGAGCTATTTTTTTTTCTCAGTAGGAATGCTAAAAGAATTTGAGCTCCTGGCTTTGGTAGCTATTGAATTAAACCCTTACTTTACCCAATTCTCTGGATAACTTTTGTGTTTCACTAGTAGTAGTACATATAATTTTAGAAACTAGGGTGAGGGGATACGATACAATAAAAAAAGCTCATCTTGTCTCCTAACAGTAGTTTTTTCTTTTATCACTATATCACCTGGGTGGGTACAATTCCTGCTTTATATTCTGCATGCCTTTTCTTGGGTCTGTTATTCATTTTGTAAAATATTTACTGAATCAGAACTATCCTCAAAAGTAAGTGGTTGATAACCTTAAATCAAGATGATGCTGGATATTATGAAATCCAAATTATGTTTTACGGGTTTAAGTATTTACTTATATGATCCCATTTGATGGTAAAAATGATGTAAAGTGTACAGGTTGACTATGGTGCATCTGATTTATGAAGCATCTGCCTTATAATGAAATGCACAGAGAAGTCTTTCTTAGATTGCTTTTGCTCAGTCCTTTTAATTGGGGCCATTTCTCTAAATGCTAAGATAAAGTTTAGCCTCACTCTCAGAGACAGCAGGTAATCGAGAAGGAACAAAACATTGGCAAGCATCAGCATTTTATGGTCAAGGTGCTGTGGTTCTGATTTGACTTTCTCTTTTAGCATTTGGAATAGGTTCTAAGAGGCTGTCCTGCCTAATCTGTTACATTTGTCAGGTTCTCTAGAAGAAGAAGGAAAGCAAGAAGGAGAATAATCTTGAAATTGCAGTTTGAGACTTGAAATTCTCGGATCATATTTTCATTTCCTGCCGTATGTATTCCAAGGGAGCTTGGCATTATTAAAACCATCAGAGAAGTGGAGACTGCGGTAGCCACTGATGAAAAAGCAAAGAGTTTTGTAAGGAAGAAGTGTTGTTGAAAGAGAAAGAGCATTTCCAATTTGTGATTGGTCCTGGTAGAGAGACACTGAGAGTTGGTAGCAGGTGATCCTCTGAGATTATAACTCATTTGCATTTGAGTTTTTCTAATTTTATCATAAATCAGGAAGAAAAAGTAAGTCTATTTATACAGGAGTGACCAAGGAAAAGGAGAAACTTTCTCTCATTCAGAACCCAAAAGATACCAATGATCTCAAAAAAGATGAAGATCATCTTGGTCACTGTATTGGAAAAACCCAAACCAACTATGAAAGTCACACTAATTGCAGAGTCTCCTGTAAAGCAATCTGAAAGTGAAATTCTTTGTATATCTGCAATTATAGGTGTAACCCTGAGTAGGTCCACTAATATTGCTACATGGGCTAAGCATGCAGTTTGAGAAAGATGGATTCTGATCTTCCTGCTGTTGTTGTGCCCAATGTGTTTATGCCTGCATATTCACCAGGATGAAGGATACTTTCAAGTTTCTTCTTATTCCAAAATAGCTTTGGGACGACTGCACCATGTGTCCCTTCCCTTGCTCTAGACACTCAGATGACTACAGCTTCTTCTTGAGACTGATGCCCTTCAAGCTGTGTACGAATCCATCAATGTTCACATTTGCTTTTGTACCTTTAAAATGATAAATTGAATAAAGTGTAATTAACATCTACTTTAATTAACTGACTGGAGTGTGTGCCTATATTTGTAAACCACTTTTTAAAATTCAGTGTTTGAAAGTTGTAGGAGTGATTTGAAGTTTGACCTGAGAAATACTCTGAAAGGTTATTTGCTTGATTCTCCTTGCAAGTATAATGATGATTAATGAGCACATTGGTTTACTTTAAATACTTTTGAGTAGCTAAATTCACTATACTGTAGTTATTAAAGGCAGAACTTTCATTAGAATATTTTGTTTGAAGCTCAAGATGGAACCAAAATATTACACATGACATAACAGCGAAAAAATAATTTCTAAATAAAAGAGTTTGTTTTTCCTGTAATTGAACCATAGTTTTTTGCATTTTTGACAGAGTTACAGTATCATTGCTAGTCTGGAGGAGCAGAAAGCAACTTAACAATGGTCAGAGATGTCTGGCTTCAGACTACCACAAATTATTGTGAATTTAGAAAGTTAAATGGTTTTACATTGTGAAAGTAATTTATTTGTTTTGAATTTTACTTGGTAAGCTGTTGATGATTTTATGTATGAGAAAACAATTCATTTGGAAACTAAGCTTTATTTCTTTTCTTCTTCAGCCCACGTATTTTTGGTAAGATTCTTTAATATTCTGTAAATATGTATTTAGTTGTTTTACCTTCTCTGAGCTTGCAAGTTTGAAACATCTGAGGGAACTGGAGGTATAGCTGAATGGTAGGATGCATGCAGACATGAGGGCCTGTATTTCCTTTGCAGCAACACACACACACACACACACACACCCTTACACATACACACACAGCTGAGGCAGGTCAGTCATTGACCTGGCATTTGTACCCTTTAGGATTGGATGCTGTTAGTTCTTGCAGATGCATTTATTTTTCTTCAGAGAAATGCATTGTGTTACTAATGATTTTTCATATTTTTATTGATGGTAGTAAACTGTGAGAAGTCATTGTTTCTGGGAATGACTTTAAGAATTAGACAACTCATATGATTCTAATTCCTTTTGGCAAGCGCAAAGTTCTGAGTTCAATTCCTGGTACAAAAATGTCTAGTTCCTGTTTGCAGCATCTTTTGGTAAGGAGATGAGTATGACATGACAATCACCTGGCACGCACATATTTGACTTTCTCAGTGGTGAAGTTCAGGGCACATTGTCAAGAAGCATAACTTTGTTCAGATAATGAGGTAAGCTGGACATCTTTTGCCAAAAACAAGATGCTTTGGGGCACAAGTAAAAAAAGTGTCTTAAGTGCTGTGAAACAACTCACCGCAGGCATTTAATTATCTGAGATTTACACAAGCAACTCTACAAAACAGAAGATATAACCAATTAAATGACTGTAAATTTACTTTGCTGCAGAATTCAATAATTTACATCTTCGTTTCCCTGCATTGCATTAATTACCGATTCGGTAGCAGATGAAAAAGCATCTGGGTAAAATTTAACCTAGATATATTCAAATTAACTACAAAGATTGATTAATCTGTATATTTTTTCACTCATTTATTCAGTATATTTATGTGCCAGACATTGGGGATGAGAAGACATATAAACAGCATCATATACTTCAAAAGCTGATAGTTTTCTGGTAGTGATTAACATGTAAGAAAAAATTATAATGTATTATGATAAGGACATCATATGTCCTTATCATTACTAATATATGTTGAATGTAGTTTTAGTATTCATTTATGAATCTGATAAATAATACCAAACCTCTCATATATGCCAGAGACATAAAGCTTAAATAGACATGGTCTTACAAATACAGATAGGTCAGATGTTACCAGGAGAATACAGCTACTAGGATGTCCATTTATGGTAACATTAAAAAACTGATTAAAATAATCATAGGATGCCATAAATATCTTTAGAATATTAACTTCTGATCTAACACAAAAAGAATGAATACAAAGAGGCTGAAGCTGATGTGGAAGGCGGAATTCTGCAAGATGGACCAAGTCCAAGTCTGGCTTTCATTCAGAAGGATTCTGCCAAGTCCAGGAGACCTTGAACTTTCACACCAGGGCCACATAGCTCTACCAGATAGTAGGAGAACCAGGAATGCTAATGTGAAAACTTCCTGAAAAGAAGGAAGAGCCAGAAATACCAAACTCATTACATTAGGCAAACATAACTTTGACACTTTGAAACTTGGCAAGAAAGCAGGGAGATCAGAGGTATAAAAACTATAGCTACTCTCTTCATGAATGCAAAAGCAAATATCTAATCAAATTTGTAGCATACAGAAACCAAATACCTTTAAAATACAATATATAATGATCAAGATAGGTTTTCTCAGAATGGCAAGTTGATTGCTTCGTGGCCTTTTGGCTAAAATCAAAAGCAGAGACCTCCCTGGTAGGCAGCCATGAGCCTACCAGTGGGCAGGCTGAGAATCAAACATCTCCCCCACCCCCGTTAGCAAATAGGAGCCAGAGGTCTGAGCATCTCTTGGGAGGATGACCGTATGCAATGTAGCAAATGTGGAGGATTTCCTTCTATCTTCTCTTTGAAGGTAAATATTGTTATCACTGTTTTGCTTTGTTTTGATTAATTGTGTTGTTCTATTCAATACTCTATTTTGATAGGTTTTATGATGTTCTGTATTTGGTTTGATTTTGCTATACCTGATTGAAAGGACAACTATTGTGAAGATAATGAGATACACTATGGTACCTATTACTGTTATCCCGGTAACCTGCTGTGAAGTTCTGTACCAATTTCACTGCATTGTCTCGATTTGCTTTATTCTGTCTTGTTCTGTTGTATTTTATTACCTTCAAAAAAAACCCAAGAGCAGAATAGTAGGTTGATTTGATATTAGGAGCTATACAAATGTAATATATTATGCAAATCATGTTAAAGATGCTAAATCTTAAGAGTTTAAGAAAAAGGAAAGCATCTATTTATGAGTCACACAAAATAATGTGCAGTAAACTTGATGAATAGTGAAACTCCATTTGTCTGGTAAAAGTAATATATACAAATGCTACAGTAAACATATATCTAACAGTGAAGTACTCAATAGACTCATTTTAAGATCAAAAACAAGTTCAGACTACTTACCATCACCACTCTTTTCCACATTATAGTAGGTTTATGCAGTGTGGTAAAACAAAGGAAAAATGGAGTGACACACAACGTCATTATTCAAAGATGTAGAAAACCCTAAATATATCTATAAATAAATTACTAAAATTCAGAATGCAGATTAGCAAGTCGCTGCATATAAAATCAACATGTATATAAAACCAAGTTGCATTTGTAAATGTTAAAATTGAAAATTTAGGCTAACAGCATATATAAATTAACAAAAAATAAATCTGGTAAAAGTTTGATAATACTGTACTCTTATGTGGACAGTGTGTGAGAATAGACAAATAGACCTGGGGCCTATATTTGGAAGATTTTACATATATATCCACATGCCTACTTGCTTTTCTCCTCTTTCTCCTCCTCCTTCTTCCTCTTTTTTTATTTTATAGAAAAAAGGTAAAACAAAATGTCATAACAGAACAATAGAATAACAATAGTTAATATATTACATGTGGTCATCTGTAAAGTAGTTGCTCAGAGTACAAGAAAGGGGCATGAAAATTTCTCCAGTTGATATCCTTCCTATTTAATGAACTATGAGATACTAATAGTATAATCATCTTGCAATTTTTCACTTTTCCCTGCTGTCCTTTCCCCTTTCACCCATCCTAGTTTCTTTTTTCTTTTGAATGATTTCTTCCCATTTCACAATATCTATTATACATTTTAGAACTTATTTATTCTTTCAACTTCTTACACCAGTGAGGCAATACAGTGTTTACTCATGTGAGTCTGATTTATGTCACTTATGAGTATGATCTCAAGTTGCATCCATTTACCTATGTCTCAAGATAATCCTTTATAGCTGAGTATCATTCCATTGCATAAAGATACCACATCTTTTTTTATCTATTCCTTGGTTGATGGGCATTTGAGTTGTTTCCAAGATCTGACTGTTATAAATTGTGCTGCTATAAACATGGCTGCACATGTATCATTGTGGTATGATGCTTTTAATTCATCTGGGAAGATGACCAGATGTGGAATAGCTAGGTGGAATGGAACCTCTTAGTTTTTTGAGGAATCTCCCTACTGATTTCCACAGTAGTTGTACCAGTCTACACTCCCACCAACAGTGGAGAAGAGTTTGGAAGATTATACTTATTACAAAAATAAATATAAAAAATTTAAATGACAGATGACCAGTATCATAGTTCTACTTATGAAGATGTTCATTTTTTCAAAGTTGGCTTAAAGATTCAATGCTAATTCAATAAAAACTCATTGTATTTGTATGAATTTGTGTGAACAGACCTCCTGTTTTACAGATTTCTTTGTAAAAGGAAAATATAAGGAATATTCAAGACGCTCAAAAGAACAAAGTATGGCAAGTGTTTTCAAACAATTACATTTATTGTGGTTGATGTTCCAGTTAGTACTGTAACGTATATGGCGGTAGACATGAAGAACTCTGGATTAAGCTGGCGAGCACCCTGAGAGAGGCATACATTGAAGATAGCATTGTAACACAGATGTAAATGATGCTAGGGAAAATGATTAAGCACATGGTGAAAATGCAGTCAGGTACCTGCATCCATACCAAAAAGACATTTAAAAGTAATTAAAATTTAACATGAAAGGAAAAACTATAGAATTTTTCTAAGAAAATAAACAATTATGTTTTATGACTTCAAGATAGAAAAATAGTTCTTGAATAAGATACACATAATGCAAAGCACAAAATACAAACTATTTAGTAAGCACTTAACTTGACCATTTTAAAATTAAGATATTGCACCTGCCTGGCAAGCATGAGGTCCTGGGTTTGATTTCCCCTCAAAAAATTAAAATAAAAATAAAATTAAGATATGTAGCCAGGTGTGTTTGCATACACCTGTCCTCATAGTCCTCTGGGAAACTGAGGCATGAGGATTGCAAGTTCCAGCCCATCCTGGGCAATTTAAGTGACTTAGTGAGATTCTTTCTCAAAAGAAGAAGGAGGAGTAGGAGGAGGAGGGGGAAGACGAAAAGGAGGAAAAGGAAAAGGAGGAGGAGGAAGAGGAGGAGGAGGAAGAGGAGAAGGAGGAAGAAGATGAAGAGGAGGAGGAGAACAAAGAGGAGGATGAGGAGGCACAGGGCTAAGATGTAGCTCAGTGTGAAGGCCCTGAGTTCAAGTCCCAGTTACACACACACACACACACACACACCCCACAAGAGATTGTTTCTTTAAAGGACATTGTAAACAAGAGACATATCAAAAGTGGCAAATATACAGTTGGCAAAGAGCCAGCATATTAGTCAGTTTTCCCACTGCTGGGACAAATTACATGGTCCAATTTAAAGGAAGAGAGGTTTATTTAGGTCATGGTTTCAGAGTGTTGTGTCCTTAGTTGGCTTCCTTGGAAGCAGAAATATTATAGCTAAGAGGAATTGGAGCAAAGCTCCTCACTTCATGGTGCCTGGAAAACAGCACTGGAGAAGAGCACCAGCTACAACCTCCAAAGGCATACGCAAAGATCCACCTCCAGCTGGGCTCTGCTTCTACTAGCACAAGAAACTATAAACAATAGTGGATTAATCCACTGAAGAGGATGGAGCCTCCATAATCCAATCATCTCCCCAGGACTCCCTTAATCCAATTAAGTTGAAAATTAAGCTGAACTATCATTTTGTATCCCTTGTCAACTCAACATCCAAACACATCCCTTTAATTAAACCTTAATCTCCAACTAAAGACAAGAACAATCTCATAACTGCACCTAACATGGCACAGCTATCTTATGTATGACCAGAAACAAGCTCATTCCTTTCCCAAAGTCTCAACAGTTTTATTATTGTTTAATATTCATGTCAAAGTCTCTTCTGGGACTCAAGGCAGATTCTTAGCTGTGAACCTCTGTAAAATTAAAAAGTCAGTTGTGTATTTCCAATAAACAATGGTAAACATTTACATTCCAAAAAGGAAGAATGGAGAGATAGAAAAGAAGTAGGCCAAAGTGAGCCCAAAATCCAGCAAGGAAACACTAAATCCCATAACACCGAGTCCAGCATTCAAGGTACATGCTGGATATTATGTGAGTTACAGTAGGATTCAGTGATCCCACCATGTGGACTTGTCAATGGCAGCCTGTGTGGCCCCTTTCTTGGGATGGTTCTGATTACAGACTGCTACTTTCTATGTTTCCAGCACTGTCAATTTTCTGAGGTCTTCACCGAACTTTTGGCTTCATTTCCACAGCTTCACACACAGGGAAACATTGCCTGGCTACCCACGCCTTCCTTTGAAATATGAGTGGAAGCCACCATGACTCCACAACTCTTGCATTGCACATTGAAAATCTAGCATCATGTGAACAAAACCAAGGGCTTCAACCAATATGGCCAGAAGCCAGACCTACTTGGCTGTACACCCCTATAAAATCGTGCAGTTTCCTCTGAATGCCTAGGTGACTGGGAAAGGCAAAATGAATCTCAGAGAACCAATTCCCTGGTGACCCTTCTGGCGGTGGGGGTGGGGGTGGGAGGAGACAGGGCCCAAAAGTTTACTTTGAAAGAAAGGATTATACTTTTGCATTCTTGATACTACCATGGGTGGAATCTTACTGATTCTTGAGATGCCCTCAAGGCATCCTTTTTCTTGCTCTGATTCAAAGTACTTGGTTTCTTTCCTAAGGGTGGAAATCTCTTCAGCAACCATGACACCTTTGGAGCCATCACTATATATGGTTCTTTAAAGCCAAAATTTAAATCTTTAAAAATTATCTGCTCTGCCATTTGCTCCTAATTCTTACCATTAATATGGGTAAAAGCAGTCATCAGAGTCAATGTTATAACTGAACATCAGCTACTTTGAAATTTCCTCCACCAGTTTAATTAGTCCACCACCTTAAAATTAAGCCTCATATAAAATCTTTGGACATGGGCAGAATACAGGTAAATTATTTGTCAGAATACAACATTTATGATCCCTAAGCTAATTGTCAATTGAGCCCTTTTCCCAACTGAAGCCTCATGAGCTACTTTTCCCGAGTGAAACCTCATGTTCAGTACTGTTTGCATACCTCTCAGCATTCTGGTCTTTTGAGCTCTGGCCAGAATTATCCTTGAAGTTTTGCTTACAACATTCTAGGGCTTCCTTATATTATATCTCTAAAATTTTCCAAATTTCTGTTACAAGCCACATCCAGCAGTTTCTAAACCACATAGATATATTGTTCTGAGAACCCCTGCCCCTAGGTGTCTATTGCATTTATCCGGGCATTGGCCTGGTCATGATCATGTTTCACACAGGTGGCCCAAGGGTCCTGGGATACAGGTAGAGAGGCATTTTCTGAAGGATGAAGGCACGTTGAAGAGAAGGAGGTCATTGGGAAATCATCAGATATGGTTACTTTGGCCATAGTCACAGCAATGAACCCACTTGTCTGGTCCTAATTTTCTGTATTTGTCAGTTTTACTATTACTTGGACAAATTACCTACTAGCCAAAATTTAAAGGAAGAGCAGTTTATTAGGCTTATGTTTTCAGAGTATTCAGTCCATGGTGGGCTGAATCCAAGGCCAAAACATCATACTGAGAGTTATGGTGAGCAAAGCTGCTCACTTCATGGTGGGTGAGTAGTAGAACACAGGGGAGAGCACCAGGGAGAGACAGTCCTTCCAGAGGCGACCTCCAGTGCCCCACTTCCATATTCTAATGTACTGTTCAGCTACGCACATCAGTGAATTAATCCACTCAAGTACAATGATTCTATGAGCCAGTCCTTCACCAAGCTGGCAATTGAGACTAACTGTCACATTTCATGTCCAGATTACATAAAACACTTCCTTAAACTGGTAAGAAGAAGACAAATAAAAAAATAAAAAACAACAAAAAGGAAGATAAAAGGCCTACAAGTACATGGGATAACTTTATTATGGGAATGACAAAAAATAGACACTTTTGTGTCTAGTCACTAAAGCAACCAAATTCATGAATGATATGAAGTTACAGTAGTGTTGGCAGTCAGGGATTGCAAGGAGAACAATTACACACAGGACACACAATTTATAATGTTATTTTATGATGATCACCCAGAGTTAAATACAAGAAAGTACAGGAAATCTGTCTACAATACTAAAGACCTAGAAAATCTATCTGAGAGCCTGGATCCCACAGCAATGTCCTGCGTGAGTCCAGCTGAAGACCTACAGTCCACGACAAATGCCTCCCACATGTCCAACTGGAGGTGTAGCACCCACGACAATGACTCATGCAAGTCTGTTTTATGAATCTGTGCTGGGAAGGCTCAAAGGTGAACAGTAGAAGCCAGAAAGTCTATGCCAGCAGGGTGAAGGATCTGTGCCAATAGGTTGAGGTTTCTACACTGGAGCCAAGAAGTGGTGCTCAAAATAAGGACCAGGGATCCCTGGAAAATTACCACAGCCATCCTCAGTGACAATAAGGTCCCTAGCTTTTCTTCCTATGATGAGAACAGCTGAGTACGTACCAGGAAGCCAGCGTGACAAGCTTCCCCTGGAGATTAAACAGCACACATCTTCCTCTGGAGCCAGGAAGAGATGCTCAGAGTAAGGACCAGAGCTCCCCAAAGTAAACCTCAGTCATTCTCAGCAACAAGGTTCCGAGCTCCTATGATGGTAACAGCTGAGTTCATGTCATGGGAGCGTGTGACAGGCTCCTCCAGGAGAACCAGCGGCTCCAGACAACAACACTTAGGAGAACCCACAGCACTACTCTTCCTCTCCACGTCTCTATTTTTGCTGGCAATAGTCCTCAGGTGGGCTGTCTACACTCAGTACCATGCTGATTCAGTTCAGCTGGTGGTAAGTTGATCACCCATTTTTAATCCACAACAAGTAGCAATGGAGAGTCATCATTCAATGTTGGGTTGACTCAAGGAATTTAAACTTTCACATACTTATGTTACAAAATACCATCTTTCACTATTGTCCTAAAGAAGTACCCGTACCTTATTGTGTAAAAAACGTTCATAATATCATCATTTGTAATAGCAAAATGTGGAGAGAACCTATGTGTCTCTTATAAACATAATAATTAACTAGTCATATAATGGATGTGGGATCAGTTTTCTAAAACTCACTGTATAGTTAAAGAGTAGTCTTAGGAGACTTTGATCCCCTTTTGATAGGTAGAATAATGGAACATAAGAAAAGCAGATTGATTTCTAAGTTCTGATTTGGGCAATTATATGAATAATGATACCTCTGACCATTATAATTTTTCCAGCCATTGGTATATTATTTTAAATTAGAAAGCTATAGATGCCAAGAGAAGTTTCTTATAGCTCCCAATTAATTTTAAAGGAGCACATAATTATCCATAATATTCACAATAAGGTAAAATACTACACACACACACACACACACACACACCCAGTATAGACATGAGAGGAACTCAGACGTGAGAGAAACTCCATAGTTATCAGTATACATATTCAATAGATTGGCAAATTATAGGAAACAATAAAAATAAGCATTACATTTAGATACTGACTCTTACCCACTTGCATGGAAGTAAATGTTGTTATAAGTACTCTGGAAAATATTTTGGAACTACTTAAAATGTTGAAGCCTCATGAACCCAGTCCCTCCATTAGTAGGTGGACTTCCTAGAGAACCTTTATATATTTGCACCAGGAAAGATTTATAAAACTGTCCTTAGCAGAAAAGCATAGGAATATTTCAAATACCCATTAACAGTGGAATCAAGACATATATGGGGGCTTTCTCATATAGTGGAATACAACACAGCAATGAAAACAACTGACATATAATTTGTGCCTTAACATCAAGAAAGTCCTATGCAGACATAGGAGTAATAAAATAAAGTACGCTTTCAGTAATGCATAGTTTATGATTTTGTTTATGTAAAGCCAAATAATAAAAAATTTAATACATATTTAGGAATGAAACTTACAGGTAGGAAAACAAACGTTAGGCTTAGGGAGGGAGGTATGCTGAGGAAAGTGGGGTGACTGTAGTTGAAGCAGAAAAAGGTTCTATGGTAAGGCACAGTTTTCAACTTTTGAACGTGGGTGGTATTATATAGGCATTTACCTTGTGTACTTCTTTTAATGTTCATATGCTCCATACACAGCATGATCTAAAAATTTTCAATCTTTAGTCAAATATTTTAAGTGAAGAAAGAAAATATTAATGATATTCACCTACACTATAGAATTGCAAATAATTTAAACTTTTCTTTAAATTTTCCTGTTTCCTGAGTTTTCAAATAAAGTGTTAATGACACATTTAAAAAACCTTGTTCTTTACTATTGACAAAACAGTATTGCTAATTGTAGTCACGATGCTGTGCATAAGGTCTCCAGAACTTACCTGTCTTCTGTAACTGAATGTTTGTATTCTTAGACCAATATTTCCTCCTCTCCCCTCCCCCTCCCAACCTTGGCAGCCATTCTTCTGCTCTCTGCTTCTATGAGTTAGACTTAGATTCCACATGTCAGTGGATCGCATGGTATTTACTTTTCCTGTGGTGGCTTATTTCCCTAAACATTGAATCCTTAAGGTTCATCCATGTTGTCACCAAAGATAGGATTTCTCTTCTTGGAACAAAAACAAAGGAAAGAAGGAAACAAGGAGGAAAGGAAGGAAGGAAAGAGAGGAGGAAGTGGTAATGATATGAGGTAATGGCCAGGTTTTTAACCTCACTGCAGTGATATTTGCCCAGTGCATGCGTATGTCAGAACATTCTGTTGTTCAGCATAAACATATTTAATTCCTATTTGTCAGTTATACCTTATTAAAGATGAGGATGAGGGCCACCAAGGGAGTTCAATTTTTATATATTTCTTAGCAAAAAAATGTTAGGAAAAAAGTTAGAAATCTGCAGTATTACTGCGGCCTTAGTACTACTGGGCGGCAGCTTCCTTTGCTTCAGTGATTTCAGCTCCAAGGTGAGTTTCCCCTTTGTTCTTTCTGATGCCTGCTGTGTAGTCACAAGCATCCTTCACATCTCTGCATCCACTGTGCTTGCTTGAGGTCAACCTATCCTGCAGCTGGCTCTCATCCTTGTAGTTTCATGGATGGTTCAAGATTTGATTGCGCTGCCCAGCTCTTCTTGCATTGTGTTTGCATGTGAAGGGCCAGACATCTCTAAACAACAGCCATTCAGTGTGAGCAGAGGGAAAAGATTGCTGGACAACTCAATTGAATGTCCCATTAGCACTTGGCACCGTCCTGTGCTTAAATGTGTCCTGAGTCTTGATTCTCTTTAATTAGTCTCGTAGGAAAAGAGAAATAAGATCATGCTGTAAAATGGAATATTTTTGGAATTCTGATTGTTGGTTTATAATTGTGCCCTGGTCATTTTTTATTTGTACCTCAGGAGGGCTTCTAATAGGAACTAGAAGCTAGATATATTTAATTCATCAAGCTTGCGCTGTGCACAAAGCATTGTTCACACTGCGCGGATCTAGAGGACTTGATCCTTTTCCTCATGGAGTTTGTAATCTGAAGGGACAGAGATATTCACGCAAATAATAATAATTAATTATAATGATATATGACAGCCATAGGATTAACTTAATATTTTCTGTTTCTTTATATATTAATTCTTAAACAGCCATATTACATCATTGCTTTTCAGGACTGTTTGGCAGGTCAGGAAATTAAGGTAAAGAAATCAAATCATTATGTACTGTAACATGTACTAATAAAAAACCAAAGAAAAGAAAAAAAATGTTGATTACAGACCAAAAAACCAACTTTTTATAGTGAAAGACACATTGCCATTAATATCCCCAGCATATTTCGCCTCACTTTGAACACACTTATACCTTTGTCCTTGCCACACTCTACAGCAGTCCTAAAGGTTTTTTTTCTGAATTTCTTGTGAAGTGATGAAAAATGGTGAATCCTGCTTCCGCATACCACCCAAGGGAAAGGAGGCTCCTTAACACTGCATTGTGTCTCCTTCCACCTACTCACCGGAAGGGGCGCTGTGTGACCGGTGGCTCTTCCCCAAAGTCAAAGTGACGTGAAAGAATAACACTTTGAAAGGATGCAGGACATCGAGACAACCATAACAGTGCAACCAAAAAAATGAAATAAAATTTTTAAAAATTTAAACTTTTTAAATTTAGACTTCATTTTCATATAGCAAGTAGACTGTACAATCAGCCCAACCCTTGAGCTGCTGGGTTTTTGTTGTTGTGGTTGTTGTTGTCTTGAGACAGGGTTTCATTACGTAGTTCAGATTGGCCTTGAACTCACCTTGTAGCCCAGGCTGACCTTGAACTTGCAGTGATCCTCCTGCCTCAGCATCCTCAGTGCTGGGATCACAGGTGTGCACTACCATGTCCGTCCAGCCCTTGAACTGCTGTTAGTACCCTCTGTTTGCATGGTTTTCAACCTCACTGTAAAATACAGTGGCGAGCAAGGGAAACCAGGGCTGGACGGGAGCTGCAGACATGCTCATGAGTATCAAGATTCAAGAAACCCAGAAATTCAAATTAGCCTTATTAAACCCATGATCCTGAGTGTTTTTTGCTTCTTTTTTTCTTTGTATCCTTTTCATTGACATCCATGGGCCATGTTTTCCTAGTGATTAGAACTTCTATTTTCTTTAAGTATACCTTATTGTTTACTTTTCCGAGAAGATATTTGCATTTTAAGATGCCTTAAATTGTTGTGAATGATCCTACATGAGAACCGATGTCTTAAATGCATGCAAAAGACAAGTTGGACTTAGAAATGAAAGTACAAATGAGGTATGGTATGACTTGCTAGCATTTTGACAGGACATTTTTTTCTCATAAATTATAAGAAATCCCAGAAATGAAAAAAATTGGACTGAGCTTGAACAAGAATACAGAAATTGAATTAATAGAACATTTATTTGTTTACATGATTATTTAATCACTTGGTGTGGCCACTTGGATTTTATTTAACCTTTAACAGGTTACGCACGTACACATAGATATGATGCTATCCATCCCATCTCCATCTCCTTTTTCTGTAGGAGAAACACGGAAACCAAGTAAAGACAGGTCCTGCAAAACTGGGTTTGAATGATAGTTTTCACTGCAAGTTTAAGTCCACTGATCACACACCTGCTGGGGGAGGGTGTTACCATCATAAATAATGAGAAAAGTCTACTGTATATACACTATGAAGCCTTGTTTATGAGGCTGTGAAAGCCATAATTTAGAATTTTGGACATTTTAAAGAAGTCAAATCTTTATTTTTATCTTTTTTTGCCATTACACATAAAATACTACATCTCACAGGGAAGATACAACTTCACTGAGCAGAAAAAGACCACTTTTAGATGCCTTTCCCATATTGATCTCCTTCAAAGAAGCCAGTAAATAATTTCAGCACCACTTTTTCTTCATGTTTATTCATGTCTTTTACTAAAGAACAGAAATGTTTGCTAATGGAAGAAACAAAACAAAATATTTCCACCATACTGTGTCTTTTTTTGACAAGGGCCTATGTAGTAAGAAAGCTTTTTCTACTTCATAAAATTGTTTACATGCAACAGTGGGAGAGAGCTAAAGAATAACAGTTTTCTTTAGCAGCTGGAGGTTGTCTGAATGGAGTCTTCAATTCCCATGCATGTTTTGTAATGCAGATTTCTTTGAAAATGGTCTTGCCTGTGCACCTTAAATACATTTTAGAATTATTTTACCATGAAATTAGTTTTCTCCATCATTGGCTTAGTTTAATCCCCCCTTTTTTTGATCAATGCTGGGACATTAAAGATAAAGCCTGGCTGCACATGCTATTTTTGGAAGTTCCTATCAAAAATCCATCCTGCCGCAGGCCAACATGCCTCCAGAGACAGGTCATTATAGCAGCATGACTGCGAGGTGTCCTGTTCTCCACCTCTCACCTCTCACCCTGAGGCTTAATTCTCCACTTGCTACTCCTGCCCCTGGACTGTATTTGTGTATTTATCAACCACAATTATGGCAGGAAAAGCACTGTAGTGCAAAAGTAGCCCAAAACTTGGTTGCAATGGTTTAAGCCATTTTGAAAATTTGAGTCAAGCAGCAACTTATTGTTCAGAAATCATGTCAGGAAACCATGAGGTGGTGGTGATGACATCTGTAGAGATTTGATGTTGATAGAGGCAGAGATGGTGGTAGTGACAGTGGTAGTGATCATGATGGTGATGGTGGTAGTGGTGATGGAAGTGGATGTGGTTATGGCAATGGTGCTGGTGGTCATCCAAATTGAGATGGTGGTATGGAAGTGGTGATATTGTTGATGGTGATGGTGACTAGAATAGTGATAGTAATGGTAATGGTGACAGTAGTAGAAAGGACATGGTGATGGCTGAAGAAAATTTCAGTTAAGGTTCTAGAAAATGTGGCTGGTGCAATACTTGTCTTTATTTTCTATGCCCTGGTCACTTCACAGTGGGTAGTTTTCCTTTGATGACAATATTTTTTCATGTCTCTAAAAATATGATCAGTTTTAACTAGTGATCTCTTTATCAAATGATGATAGCTACATACAGAAGATTCTTCCACACCAACAAAGTAAATTTTCAATTATTTGTTTGGTACACATTCAATACCTTTGGGAAATGAGAGTTGTAAAAGGAAGCCAACCCTGTAATTTAATAGTGTTAAAAATTTTGCTCATATTCATTTTTCCCCTCACTGTATACCTGAGAGAATTGTCTTGGTGTCATTGTTAGTTGGCACAATGTTTTTTTATTCCACACTTTGAAATATGAATCTATTACAAAGGATCATGTTGGTGAGGCATTGGGGATGAATAAGTTAGGAATAGTAATTAGTTTTCAGACATTCCTTCTGAGGATAGCAATGCATTTTCCTCCCAAATAATTTCTTCTCAAGCAGTTGGTTTATAATAGGAATAGTTTAGTTTGACTAAATTTGCACATTCTGAATGGACTGTCTTTATCTTCTTGGCACATTATTTCCCAATTTCATTGTACTGTTTCTTCTGCTCATCATTTCCCACAAAAGATACCCTCTTCAAGATATGTCAGCCAATGACACCTACTCCTCATGTCTAGAAGATGAAGCCTTTCCCACTGAAATGACCAGAACTCCCCAGTTCAATCCCTCCTTCCCCTCACTCACAGCCTTCCTCCTTTCACACTCGTGTTTCTTGAAAATGTTCTATAAATTATCTTGTTTCTATTTTCCCACTTGTTACTTTAATCTACTTCAGTCTTGCTTCTGTACTAACTGCTCCACCAAAATTTCTCTTATTATCAGCAATGCCCTTTACTACTCAATTGCAGGGCCATTTCTCACTCTTACTGGTTCACTCAGGTGGCATGTGGCTCAGTTGATTATATTGTCTTGGACAACCTATTTATCTGGCCATCTCCAGTTTGCATTTTGGGTTTCAGATTAATAATCAGTTATTTAATGACAACTTTCTAGACCCCTCTGTGTCTGGGAGAGAAACAACATCTTTAATTTTCATAATTTAAAAACTCTTAAAATATTTATTCACTCATCTGTCTTATTTTCTTTGTGGCCCTCATGTCTCACACATAGTAGACATATATTTTCCCCAAGTTTCTTCTGGTTTCAACTGAAGAAAACTTTCTCCAGTGAAGGCATAAGGAGAATTTATTGTTATGATTCAAAGTTACATCTTGGGTCAAAAGGCAGGAAGTACTGCCAGGCCTTGGGGGATTGTGAATAGATGAGACAGTTATAGGTACCAAGACAATTTATCTTGGATGTACTCTACCTTCAGAGGCCAGCTAACTACTCGTTTCTGTGTCTTTCTGTATTTTGACCCCATTTTCTCCCTGTAGAGATCAGCTTTCTTTCTTTGGTGAATTTTTTTTCCTATGCTGAGGATTGAATCCAAGGCTGTGTCCATGCTTGGCAACTTCTCTGTCACTGAGCTAGACCCCAGCCCCAGCTTCTCTTTCCCTTTTGTGAGTTGGTGCATCCTCAGTTCTAGTACTCTGTGCACAGGGAGCAGAGACAAAAGTGATAGAAACATGGTAACTGGGGTTGTACCCTGAAGATTTTAGAGTCCTATGGGCCATCGCAGGGGATGAGAATTGTGAGCCAGATAGACACTCTACTATATGTCTATTTAACTTAACATTTCATTGCATGATTGAACAACTCTCTCCCTCATTTCCCTTCACAATCTAAACTCTTAAGAGACAAATATTCCTCATTTACAAGAAAGTGATTTTATCCAAGGTTGCTTCAACATGCCTATACACTTTCCTTATTAACACAGTGAGATATATTATCCCTATCAAAAGCACTAATTTTAGCTAAAATGAGTTCCTAATGGAATCTGAGTGACCATCCCCTTATTTGGTTTTAAAAGGCAGTGGTTTGGGGATTAGATGGAGAAAAGGCTCACTTATGCTACTGTAGTAAGACCATATAATAAACAAGCCCCCAGATCTCAGGGAATTACAGAAATGTGTGTTTATTTTTCTGAGTCACATGTCTATAGGGGCTTATGTTTGCCTGATTTTGGCTGAGTTTATTTGGGTTTGATGCAGCTAGGTTTGGGTGTGTTCCTTCCAGGACCTGGATTGAAGGAGAAGAGGGAGTTGGGGTTTGCTTTTCTCAGGCAGGAGCTTGTGTGTATACATGGCTACTTCTGAAGGCCTAGCCTCTTAAACAGGAACTCTTTCTTGCACTAACGTCCTATTGTTTAAGGCAGAGACAAGATCAACCTAAAACTCTTCTCTAATTATTTCAGGCTCCTGTGACTGACAGTGGGAGCAACATGAACAAGTAACAAAAATCATATCTATAAGTAGTCCTAAGTGGCTTATGTAATATCCATAAATTTTTAGTTTTCAAGTTCAGGTTCAAATTCTTTAGCCAGGAATGCAAGGTTGTTAGGTATGCAAATAGCTCTGACAGACCTCTCCAGCTTTGGTTTCTTCTTGCCCTCATATATGCAGTTTGCCTCCCATCAACTCGAATTTCTGTTGAACATAGCATGTGGATCCGTATCTTTTCATGTGTTGTTCTTTCTCACTCTCACCTCCTTCTTTAGTTAACTCTAAAAAGTTGAGGTCATGCAAAACCTTTCTCATGGGCACCATGTGTGATTCAGCCAAGCTCTCACTGGTGTGCCTTCTCTGTGTTTCACGGCTTCCTGTGACTTCCTCTAGCATTGCACTCAGTAGGCTTGTTATAGGCAACTTAGATAGAAATATTATAGGCAGTCAGACAGGGCTGAACCTTGAAGAAGCCAGTGCAGAAGGCCAGATACCTTGTAACTGTGGGGGAGACAGACACCTCTACTATGGGCCAGATCGCAAGACAAAAGATAAATCAAAAGCACTCACATACTTCCTAAGGATAGGCATCAGGAACTGATATTCTAAATAGGTCTCTAGCACCCTGAGGAAACCAGGAGTCACCATCCCAACCCCCTGTTAATCATGCCTGCTTGCTATGTGACTCGCTTCCCCACTTGTTCCCTATTTAATCAATTTTATCTGAGCAATTAATCTTATTGCTTGACCATAGTTTTGTCCCAACCTATGCCCACCTAGTGAGTTCCTATGTTTTCTCTGCCTTAGAACTGCCTCCTTTTGTGGTTTTACTCTGTAAAAGTACCTACAAAGGACAGTGTTTGGTTACCCACTTGGGACTCCTTTTCTCTCTCTCTCTCTCTCTCTCTCTCTCTCTCTCTCGGATAGAAGCTTTCTTTCTCTCAATCAACATATTCTACTCTTAACCTCCATTGTTCCTAAAATTCATTTTTTGGTTTTAGAGAACATAAACTCTAACCAAACATCTAATAGGTTAGGAGTTTCGTTCCCCTATATCAGTCTGTGCTATATTGTTGCTTAAACTGTGTATTTTCAAATAGAGCTGGAACTTTCTCAATGGCGCTGATATAACTTTGTTTCTCTAGTATCTAGCACATTACTTGGCTTTTAGGTGCAAAGTCCAACTTTGTGAAAGGAAAGGAGAAGAATGAGAGGACTAAAATATAAAAGAAAGGAAGGGCAGGAGAACAGAGAGAAAGGAGGAAGGGAAGGGTGGTAGCTGGTTACTTGTGGGGCAACTTATTCACTGGAGGCATGCAGGAAACTTTTGTTAGGTATACCTTAGTTCTGTAGTTAAAAGGTGGTGGACCTTAATTAGCACACCATTGGTTAGTCAGTGTTTTAGATAGAGCATACTGTAAGTATATACTCAGATACTAAATCCTTTTCCAAAGCTGAGCGTACCCTTCCTTCCTTACCTCCTTGTAAATATTTCATGGCTACTATCATCTAGGACAGTGTCTGCCTGAACAGGGGCGGGTTTAATTATCCAGAGAGCACTCTCGAGAGCCCTGTCATTGAGGGATATGACTTGAGTATCTCCAGTACCCCTAATAGAATGCTAATGAGCAAGTGGGGACTTAGTTGTTATTAGGTCATTTTCATACTGGAAAAACAGAGGGTGATGAATATCCCCAGGACTGTGTTCCTCCGTATTCCAGGCATGTATCAAAAGGAGTTTATCTTTATCTGAGCACTCATGCCAGCGTTCTCTAGAGCCCAAGTGGCTGCATGACACATCATGGTAAATAACTTCTTTAAAAAGAAACTACTGGCTTGTTTTAGAATGTATGTGGGGTTTAAAAATAGGTGCAGAGTTTGACACACACCTGATTGCCTCTGAGATGAAATCCAAAGCGTCTGGCATCACAGCCTCTTTTGGGGCCTGTTCCTCCTTGTCTCACCTCTTGTCTCTGGGTGCTCAAGGCAGCAGCTAGGTCTACAGAAGCAGTGTCCAATTACTCGGAATAGCTGCCCCTCTCCCGGCAAGGACTTCCATTTTCTGACTTTTGAAGATGATGGATGGCACTTTTTGTAAAATGCGATTTCTCTGCATAGGGAGGTTGAGTCTGGGAAAGGGAAGGACAAGGTTCCCTCCGGATGCCTTCACTGAGAATGTGACCAGGCTGAAGTCAAGAGGCCACTAAGCCGGATCTGCAGTTGCAGTGAGATTTTATCAGAAACGAGCAAGGACAGTGTTGCTCACAAGGACAGTGTTGCTCACGGGCAGGTTGACTGCAATTTACACTCAAGTGAGAAACTCTGGTGGTTACTTCAGTGTGAATTTCTGTCCCCCTTGTGGTTTGCATTTGGCAGATGATAAGGGCCTGTATTGTGAGCATGTGTTGTCACATGCCCTCCCTGGGAAACACAAGGGAGTGCAAAGTTGCAGAGATGCCTGTCAACGCACAATGAGCAGTGAAAATCAATGAGAGGAAAATGGTCCATTTTTGCTTCATTGATTTTTGCTGGTCAATGAATCCTCTTCATTTTATGTACCCCTTCTTTCAATATTTTTCCCCTGTTGGACACATCTTAATGTTACTCCTCTACATTAAGCACAGAACTGAGAGTGTTAGTTGCTTTAGTCACGTGGAGTTGTTACTGGTGGCGACATGTCAGGTGGAGAGAGGAGCTCAGTGAGATGAGAACAAAGAGCGGGTCCTGTGGAAAGGAGAGATAGCAGAGATGATATCAGAATTAATTGGGTCAAATTTGCAAATACAATGATTATGTTCAAATGGAGATGAAAACATTTTAAAAAAGAATGGTGACAGGTTCCATGAACAAAGTACAACCATAGAAATCTTGGGAAGAAAGTATTGCCAAATCTGTGGATCAATGATAGGATTTAGGAGGGATCTTTGAAATATGCAAAATTCATGCACTGATGCTTTTGTAAGAATGTAAAGGAAACAGGGTTTAGTATACAGTACTGTTTAGCATAGTAAGTTAAGCATTTAGAGTACTTTGCTTGCTTCCAATCATTAGACTAGGTGGAAAAAAGTTTTGGCTACAGTGAAGGGACATCAAAGAAAACAAAAACATGACCTCTTTGAAATGTTTGCCCCAGAGAGAGTTGTTCATATGGAAGGATCAGCAGAAATGTGTTGTCTGTAGCTAAATTTGTTTTAATTATTGCTTTCAAATAATATTGTTATTGCTTTTGACATTTTAAATTTAAAATTAAGGCACTGAAGTTTTTAAAAAAAAAACTGCAGACGATAGACTAGCAGCTGAGTGCCATGCTGAGATAACTTAAAACCTTATTTTGGCTATTGATTGGCTATTAAAGATACTACTTTATGAAAAAGCAGATGATGGTTATGAGTAATTCTCCAGGTAGAAAAGGCAAAATTCAAAGCCCAAATGCAACTTACAATCTGAGAAAGGTTATTTTTAAAAATTTCTAAATGGACCTTTGAATTTATACTTTGCCTTTGGACGTTTCTGCTATGATGCCAGTGAAGAATTATGATAATTCTTGGTTTACAATTGGATGGAATTCTCTGAGCTATTTTTACTCTTTAGTCTTCTGGTTTTAGACCAGGAAGATGGGCCGTGGCTTAGAAGCCTCTTCACAGTCTAAGCAATGCCTCGTGTTAGGAAAGCATGTTATAAGGCATACTAACCAGGGATGATAGCATGTTGATGGCACCTATTAAAATAGGTCACACAGATTCCATGTTTTTTCCTTAAGGCTTCGGACACAAATACAAGAAAAACAGTTGAGCTGCTTGATAATAAATATGTAATGTGTCTTCAAGCCAGTTTTCATAAGTTTTGTTCTATTTCTCTAGAAACTTTTGCCTACCCCTTGACCATCAGCAGTTTGTTAAGGCTCACATCAGCAGAAGCTACTTGGCTGGAATTCAGCCCTGAGAAAATAGCTGCATTACACAGCAGCCAGTATTGCAAAGGAAAAAGCATTTCGGAGTGCTCTGATTTTCTTTTTGTAAATGGTTTATACTCGTTAATTTGGGATTTAATTCATCCAACACTAGTCACAGAAGAAGAAAAACTCAGCTGAAAACATTGTAACTTTGTCCCCTGGTAAACCAAGTAAGTCAGCACAGTAGGCCAAACAGATAGCTGTGGCTGGATGCCAAGATAATGAGTTGAAATGAGACTTAGGATAATTAGCTTAACCTCATCCAAAATCCCCCTGTGGCAAAAAGAGGAGCTATAAGAAGAACCACTGAAACAAAGGAAAAACAGGAAAAACACCCTCGTCTTTCAGTCTTCATATTTAGTTCACTTTAGAGGAACATAGGCTCACCTGCAAAGGTGCAGAGATACTTTGGCAGTTGGTAGACTTTTATATACTTGAAGAGAAAAACAACACCTGAAAATAAAATGTAGCTATGCTTATGCTGAAAGGGAGGAATATACACAGGCACAGCTGGTGAAAGCTGTTAAATGTAAGGAATAAATCCGAAGCAGACATGATATAAAGAGGCAATCTTCATATTTGCTGGAGCCTTAAGACTCCAGGAACACAGATAATTAGGTTAATTTCTCTTGACAGTTTCTTTGGATCCCTAGACATATCCAATGGATGTGTTGCTAGAAGAGACAGAGAAGTGAGACTTGAATCATTCCTTGAGACAGTTTACTACCTGTGGTGACATTACATCTTGTGAATGTTGCAGAGTGTTGCTCACTTGGACAGGATATATTTGTGCCATAGTGTCTTGAATCATATGAAGAGAAATATGCTTGTGCTGTTAATGATGGGAAGCTAATCCCTGAGGAAAAGCTGATATCAAAACCTGGTGAAGTGGAGCTGAGGGTGACAACATCTCGATTTGATAGTGTCCTTGAGTTCCTCTAAATAATTCAGAGCATTTCACATAGAGGAAGGACTGGAGCAAATTGTTAGGAAGAATTTCATGGCAGTCAGAGCTATTTAATATTGGATATGAGTTCATGAGAAGCTAATAAGTCTTCAATTTCCTATATGTATTGCTTTTTTTAAAAAATCAACTTATGTTCAAACATTGGTCACTGTCTTAGTTACTTTCTCATTCCTGAGACAAAATACCTATCACACAAAGTTAAAGGAGGAGAGGTTGATTCTAGCTCAGTTTGTAAAGATTTTGGTTCATAGTCAACTGGCTCCAAGCCAGGACAGCATGGCAGAGAGGCATTAAAGAAAAGAAACAGTCCATGGCAGGGCAGACAGGAGGCAAGAAGCAGCAGCAGCCTGCCTTCTATCTTCCATCTTTCTATTACATTTGGGTTACAAGCCCAGTGGGTGGTGCCACCAGCACCCAGAATGGGGCTTCCCATTACTCATACCCAGAACAATGTTAACCAGTCAGTGGACCAATCCAGTTATCACAACCTTAATCCACATTCACACAGTGTTAATCCACATTCTATACCCTAAATCCAGCCACCTCAGAAGAGCCCCATCTATGAGTGCATGAGGCTTTGGGGGGTATCTAGATATAGGCTATAACAGCCACATGCAGTATTCTTTTACTTTCCTTATAAAAACCCAGAGATTAATAGAGGTCCAACTCCTCCTGCTTCCTCCCCCATTATATTCTAACTAGCACTAATTGCAAGATGAGACTTCGGAATTCCTGACCAGGATGGTCTCCACTACATGGCTGCTTCATTTAGTACAAGCGACAATGTACCTTTTGGACTTGGAAAATAGGACATGGGAAGAAGTGAACAGTATGAAAAGACATTACATTTTGTTATTAGACCCTTGTAGGAATTACAGTGGCAATGAACAAAATAAAAAATTATAAATTACTATATGCTCTTCAGGTGACCATATTCTATGCTTTGTTGATACCTATAAGACTTTCAGGTTAAAGAGGTAAATGTGTTTGTGTATTTGTAGTATCAGATTCTTAGACTGCAAGAACTGACATCTGTGGGTGCCTTATCTTTGGTTCAGTCTAGGGGTGACTAATTTCTTCGACTAAAAAGCAAACCTCATATATGCTGAAAATGAGATCCTGTATTACCGGTTTGCTGTATGATTTGTTAAAGGTGGAAAGAAAAAGAAAACTTTTTGTCTGAGTACCACAGAGACCAAAGAATAAAGAAAGGGAGCTAACTTTTCCTCTAAGAAATTTTAACCTAATTAGATAAAGCTAGTCGTTTCTAACTAATTAATATTTGCTCAGAGAATAAACAAATAGTACCTAGCTCAGTGCCCCAGGCCTTGAACAGCGGGTGCCCAATTGATATGTGTTGATTGCATAACTAATGTTAACGTTTGAGAACTAGAATTAAGACTTAGTCTTTAAACTGAGGATGGCTGGATCACTCAGCTTTATTTGTGTTTATGAAAAACTTGCTTCTTTTTGCCAGAAATTTAAAAAGGGAAATGTGCACAGGAGAGTTTTAAGAATGTCAAGAAAAGAGAACGTGGAAGAAAGGGAATAGTGGTGGAGAGTCCTGAGCATCAAAAATGGGAGAAGTGAATGTAGGAGTAGCTTAAAAATTGGTGCATTTAGAGAAATGTAAAGAATGTGGAGAACAGAGGAAGCTGCCAGGAGAGCTCAGCAGGAATCATTGTCCCTTGTTGAGTCTACTTGCATGGTCTACTTTGTTACTGCTCAAAATTAAATCTGATCTCACTTCCAAGTAAGTGCATCTCCATCATGCCATTGGACTAGTTTTTTACATGACTAATAATAATGATGATGATAATAGTAATGATAATAATATAGTATCATTTATTTTTAGCACTTGCTTTGTGCTTCTCACCCTGTGTCTACTTTATGCTCACAACTCAAGTTTTTAGAAGCACTCCATAAGGGTGATGTGATTCTCTCCATTTAGAAATGAGATTGGAGGGATAAGAAAAAGTAAGTTCCTTGTGGGGATACACCATTCTGAAGTGGTAGAAGGAAAACAATTAAAGACAGATTAATTAGAATCTGAAGTCTTTTCTCTGTCCTTCTGTTTTATTTGTTTATAACAACTGAGAAGGAAAACAAGGAGTAAAGAATGTTTGATTTAGGCAGCTATCCATCCATCCATCCATTCATTCTTACATACATCCATTTGCTTACCTATTCATCTGTCCATTCATGAATTCATTCATCCATCCATCCATCCATCCATCCATCAGTTTATCTGAAAATACTTCCCAAAGCTTTATACTGTGTGCTGGGCATTAAGGATGGAATGATTAGAAAGCAGTTCCTATGTCAAGACGCCCTCTGTCTGGTGATGAACTGTCAGTGAGGCTGTCATATATCCTGAAGTAGTGACCATTAATAGGAGTGAGCAGAGGCTGACCTAGAACATCAGTATCTTCATTACAAGTCAGGAGAGGGGGTGTTTGCTCAAATAAATGTTTAGGGGGTTAACCTTGGGAAAATTGAACAAAGTGGAAAACAGTGTCCCAGGAAAAGGGAACAATGAATCTGTCCTTGGGTAGTTCCAGGAAAATCAGGTAACATGTGTGACTGAAGCACAGCAATTGGCATGTCAAGAGTCAAGAGTGAAAAGGTAAATGGAAATAACATTGAAGGCTATAGGAGGATTTTGCATTTGATGGGAAACCATTGAATGATTCTAGGCAAAGTAATGAGAAGTTCCAATTTAAACTTTAAAGTGATGGCTCTGGCCATACAGGAAAATGGCTTAGAATGGATTAAGACCAGAGGCAGGGAGACTTGTTCCATCAATATAGGAAATGGTTGGTTACCTGATTTGAGATAGTGACTATGGTTAGCATTAGAAAGATTTAAGAAATAGTGATGAGACAGGATTAAGAGAACTTGCTGATTAATAATATGAACAAATGAACTGCATTCGTTGGTAAAACTAAGCTATACTACTATAAAAAACCGCACTCTATCTATAGCTTAATAAAAGTTTTTTCACACACATAGTTCACTGTAGATGTAGAAAACCCATGGGCAGTGGGTCTACAAGCTCAGCAGTGCAGTTATATCAACCTTGTGTTAGTGCTTTCTCAACAGAAATCTTCTGCAATGAGTGAAAGCATGAATGAGGAATAATGTGCAAACTTCGTTCTGCCGTCACTCAGAAATGACCCACAGTGCTCTGCTGTCACCTCATTGACTAACACTAGTCTTGTGGGTCCACCTAATGGCAGGGATGCTGAGTAATGCAGGAGAAAATATACTGGTATTCTCCACCCTAAGGTCTAACAAGATCTCTGCTTTAAAAATGTAACAATATGTGTATGTTTCTTTGTGTGCATGCATGCATGCATGTGTCTTTGTGGCAGCAGTGGACCTAACTTCTGATTTTGGATTCATGATTCATAAGATGGGGATGTATACATATCCTCATGGGTTTCATGAATTTTGCTGCTTTATCCTGAAAACACCACAGATTTTTATGCCAAGTGCTTCTCTGCACGTCGCTGGGTCCTTTGGCTTTTCTCCATTTGGCTTCTCCTTGGCCCTCCCTTTGGAAGAAGGGAATTAAGTCTCCCTTTCAAAAGTGTTTGACATGGAAGTTCCAAGTGTCGCTCCAGCAATCCTCAGTCCTTGTGTGAACTGTCCCAGGTTATGTGGTCATCTGCAAGTGGCTCCAGTGTTTCTCAAAAGTGTTTTGATCCACTTGAAAGTGGAAGTGTACCGAAGAGAAATGCAGTGGTTCTAACACCATTTGTTTATGTTCCTTCCAAATCATAAGTAAGATTAATTGCAAAAAAAATTTCTCCTTCTACAAATCCTTACTTTCTATTTTATAATGTGAGATTTAGAGATTTGATAAGCAGTGAGAATTGCTTGATTTCCTCTGCTTAAGAAATTGCAGACCTGAAATAACCACCATGTACATCATCACTGTCTTTTACCTTACATATCAACTACAAGAAGGGAAGATGAACTCTGAAATTAAACAATGCACAATCTAGAATTCTTATTAAGGTTGTCAAGAAAACTTTGTGATAGAAAATATGATTTTAAAAGAATAGGTTTGTTGTTATTAAAAAGGAATCATAAACAAGGCCTATTTCTTGCTTCTCCCCCTGTGGTAAGAGGAGAGGGAAGTGGTACATTCTTTCTAAGGAGGATTCAGGGTTCCTTTTTCTCTACAGTAAGCCATAGCAGGCTCGCCATACACATTTGTAGAAGAGTTAAGAGTAGAAAAGCAAGACTTGATCAACTGCTGTCTTGCTAGTTGAAGATTTCTTCTTTTCCACAGCAGCTCTGCTTAACTCCCAGACTGGGAATACCATAGGTGCTCACAGGAGCTCCTGCTCTACCACCTGCAGCACGTGGCATTTCTTTGTTGCCTCCCTCAGACACGTTCTGCTATCAGGAGAAGCATGCAGATCTGTCCTCTGCTGGTCAGCTCTGCTGATCAGCTCTGCTGGGATTTGGAGCAACTTGCTGTTTATTTGAGCCATTGATGATCAGCTGGAAAAGAGGATTCAGGGTATGATCCATGCTTTCCTGTCCATAGGCTTGATGTGAGGTGGGATAAAATTCTGTGGGTGACATCTTTGGAAACTAGAAGGTACCTTGTGACAAGCTCTAGAGGGAAACTAATTATTTTTCAAAATTCTCTTTCCTTGGTTGGGTGCTGGCCTCTCTCACCTTTGCTTATTTCTTCCCTTCTTTGTTCTCTCTGTGTCCTGCTCACCTATGTGCGCTTCACAACAAGCTCACTTCCTTGATCTTAGATCTCTACCCTCTGAGCTTCATCAACTCCAAAAATAAAAGAATGTAAGTGCAGGGAATATAATATCCCTCACGACTGCTGAAAGTTTCAGCAAAGTGTTCTTTTCTTTCTTTCCTCTCTTGTCCTTAAGCATATTATTCACAGTGCCTATTTTATACTCTGGGCACTTTATGAATATTCTTATTAATGGTAACCCAGAGAGTTGTCTGTTCCTACACCAGCAATGCTATTTACTAGTTACCTATGACACTGATTTTTATGGTCTTTTCTCCTGGGGAGGAATGCAGACTCATTATGTTGGTCTGTCAATCTCCTTTCTTTGCTGTGCCTCCCAGTGGAGGCTGATTGAGAAACTGGTTATGATGTTGAGATTATTATTTTTTCAAATTTGGCTCATTAAAGCCCAACAGAATGTATTTTTTGCTCATATGACATTGATTTGCAATCTCTTTAGATTCACATTTTTATATTCTCTTTTTTCTCCCCCTTGGAAATCTCAGTTTGGCTATATCATTGTCTGTCCCATGAAACTAACTTTTTATTTGGTCTCTATAATGGTTGATATATTGTATCAACTTGAAAAGTCTAGGAGCTTAACTAAGCAACTCAGCAGTTCTATATCCTGGTGTATAGAGGAAATGCCCTCACTGCTCTAGTATGTTGTTCATTGTGTCAACTTGAGAACTTTAGAAGCTTGGCTAAGCAACTCAGCAGGGAGCCAGGATCCTCACTTTATAAGCATCCCAAGCCTGGATAAGAGGAGGGCATGGAGGTGGTGTGGGTGTAAAGGACCCACAGAAGGGTGGAGAGTCTGCCCACGATGTAAGAGAGGAAAAGAGGCTTGCTACCTCCCTTTTGCTCTTGTTGATTTTGCTGTCTTCTGCCTCCTTGAAATGTTGCCCCAGTGCCCTGCCACCTTGCCTTGGAGCCAATTGATTATGGACTGAAACCTCCACTAACTGTGAGCTAAATAAACCTTTCTTTCTTAATTTGGGGTTTCAGGTATTTTGTCTCTGCAGTGAGAGAAAAGTACCTTAGACAGTCCCCTTGAAACACTGTTAGAAACTCAGTGTCATCAAATGGCTTGATTAAGGTCATTCCTGGAGCATGGCAGCTTTATCCATCTAGATTCTGATGAGCTTTCAGAATGGCTTTCTATCAGTTCCATGCAGCAGTTCCTTTTCTGACTTTGAGTTTAGTCAAACATTAAATATAATTAGGAAAAAGAAAAAATTGTAGAAAAGTATAACTAAAAAGAGATACGACTCTGCACTGATATGTTCAACTTTCTACTGTTGACATTATATCCAAAGGGTACCCTAGAATATACTGCTAAATAGAAAATGATTATAGTTAATTACCTATGCTTTTATTACTGATTACTTTTCCTGACTTCTTTGATGTTTCTGAACAAATGTTCATTTTCCCCAGATGATTTTAATCAAGTCATGTAATAAAGGAGGTTCTTGATCCATCAACAGTTTTAATTGCAATTCTTATGGACACTAGCTCGATACTAGGTACTGGAAGTAACAATATGCAAGGCCTCCCTCCTCATGGAGCTTATAAGCATTAATCAGTGAGAATACTAATGAAAGTGTAAAAGTAAATTGAGATCCAACTTCTGAAGGAAAGAAATAAGTTTTGTGAATGCATTCAACCATGGGAATGATCATATTTTGCGTGTATGACTGTTAGGAACATGATCCTATGTATTTGAAGGGTGAGTGGGAGTTACAGTATAGGTGAAAGGTGGAGCTTAGGAGGGGAGTGTTCCACTAGGAGGAACAGCAGGTGCAAAGGTGAATGTGGTGAGAGGCTGAATATTTGGTGAAAGGAATGGAGGATGGTGTGTTCATAGACCAGAGAACAAGAAGGCAGTGGTTTGGGAGGAGGAAGGAGAAGTAGCAGAACTAACTTCCCAAGGCAATGTAAGCCATCCACAGAAGGGCATTTAAAGTGACTATAGCATTTCAAATAGAGATTATAACCTAAGCTTATTTTTACTTTGAAAAGAGATGTTTAGTTTAGTTGTAAAGAAAGGATAAATTGTGCTTTCAGAATTAGAAAATTGAGAAATTTATATTGCAGATTTTGTGGGTTGTTATTATGTTGTCGATCTGTGTAGTTTTGTGAGTAATGCAATTTACTCACTTTGGTATTTTAAAGTCAAACTTATTTTTAGTACAGTTTTAGGTTCACTATAAAGTTGAGCAGAAGATAGAGTAATTTCCTGCTTATTCTCTACCTCTCCATGCAGAGAGCCTCATCTGTTACCAATATTCCCCACCCAAATGGTTCACTTGCTACAACTGAGCCTACACAGACACATTATTACTGCCCAAAAGCCATAGTTGACCTCAGGGTTCATTCTTGGTGTTGTGAATTCAGTAAGTTTGGGCAGATGTACAATGGTAAGTATTCACCACTGTAGTATCATTTGTAGTACTTAAAATTCTCCAGCTCCTTCTATTCATTCCAATCCATTTCCAGTGCCCAGGAATCGCTGGTCTTGGATTGTCTCTATATTTTTCACTTCTCCAGAATGTCATATAGTTGGACTCATAATAGATAGCCTTGGCAAAATGGCTTCTTTCACTTATTAACATGCATTTAAGATTTTTGTGTGTGACTTCATAGCTTGATAACTATTTTCTTTTTAGTGTTGAGCAATATTCCACATTTAGATGTACCATAGTATCTTTATCTACTCATCAACTGTAAAACATCTTGGCTCTTTTAATATTTTGGCGATTATAATCAAAACCACAATCAACATTCACATGCAGGTTTTCATGTGAGCATGCTTTCAGCTTCTTAGGGTCAGTACCAAGGAGTGTCATGGCTGGATCATTTGGTAAGAGTTTGTTTTATGAGAAATTACTAAATTGTCTCTGAAATGGCTGCACCAGCCAGGCATGATGATGCATGCCTATAATTGCAGCACTAGGAAGGTTGACGCAGAAGGTTTGTCACAAGTTCAAGGCCAGCCTGGGCTCCATGGTGAGTTCAAGGCCAGCCTGGACTACATAGCAAAACCCTGTCTCAAAAAACAAACAGCAACAAAAACAAACATTAAGAATAAAGAACAATTTTTCTTCCATTTTGCATTTCCACTGATGAATGAATGTTACCATTGCTCTAATTCCTTACCAGAATTTGATGATATAAATATTTTGGATTTTGGCCATTCTAACAGCTATTTAGTGCTATTCATTGTTATTCTAGTTTGCATTTCCTTGATAATATATGATGTACAATATCACTTCAAATGTTTATTTTTCATCTATACAGCTTCTTGGGTTAAGTGTCCGTTAAGGCCTTTTTTGATTATTTTTTTAATTTTTGAGTTGAAAATTTCTTTATTTATTTTGAATAACAGCCCTTTATTGGATATGTGTTTTGCAAATATTTTCTGCCACTACATAACTCATTTTTTCATTCCCTTCATAGAATTCTTTTCATAGAAGAAAAGTTTAACTTGATTGAAGTCTAGCTTATCAGTTCTTCATGAATCATACCTTTGGTGTCATATCTAAACAGTCAATTACTTATTAACTTTCTATATGGCACTGACTTGTCAATTTGCTATGTAGAGGGAGCTTTGGAATTATAGATAGATTAGATGTACAGCATAATTTTTTTTAATTTTTATTTTAAAGAGAATAAAACAAAAGAGGGCAGAACAGAGCAGATCAGAACAGGACAATATAGGCAACACAGTACTTTACATTAAAAAAACATTAACAGTAGCTATCACAATATCTCTTTCTCTGCTATAGTTGAGCATAGTTTCAAATACAATAATATCAAACATAACAAAATAGTATAAAACCATTCAAAAAGTGAAAGAATTACAGGGCATTCTGAACCCAATAACAGAGAATGATCAATGGGTACTATAATATCTCATTTTCAGTAAAAAAAAATTTTATACTATCACACATATTCAAATACCAATAAGACACAATGTGATAGATAGAACCAATGGTAGTAGAAGAATAGAAGCATGGTAGGACTTCTAAGAAGGATGATATTCAATCAGCAATAGCTGTCATAATGTTTTGTTTTCTTTAAAACAGCTGTTCATACCATCCTGCATGATATAGTCAAACAAAACAGAATAAAACCATTCCAACTGATGATTGAAAACATTGAAAGGCTTCAAAGCTATGAGATGGGGACTCATGATTACCATAAAATCTTATATACTCTTACCAACTCTCATACTAGGGAGACTATACGGTATTTACACATGTGAGTCTGGTTTATTTCGCTTATGAGTATGGCCTCAAGTCGTGTTCATTTATTTACAAATATTCAATGTGGCCATTCCTTATAGCTGAGTAGTACTCCATTGTATAAAAATGCCACAACTTTTTTATCCATTCCTCAGTTGATGGGCACTTAGGTTGTTTCCAAGATCTGGCTATTACAAATTGTGCTGCTATAAATATGGGTGCACATGTATCACTGTGGTATGATGTTTTCAGATCTTCTGGGAATATGCCTAGAAGTGGAATAGCTGGGTCAAATGGGACCTCCAAACCTAGCTTTTTGAGGAATCTCCAGACTGACCTCCACAGTGATTGCACCAGTCTACACTCCTACCAACAGTGCAGAAGAGTTCCTTTTTCCCCACAGCCTCTCCAGCACTTGTTGTTGGTAGTTTTTTCTATTCTGGCCATTCTTTCTGGGGTGAGATGGAATCTCAGTGTGTTTTTAATTTGCATTTCTCTAATGACTAATGATGATGAACATTTTTTCATATATTTATTTGCCATTCATATTTGTTCATCTGAGAACTGTGTATTCATTTCAAATGCCCATTTTTGGATTGGGTCTTTGAATTTCAAGGGTCTGAGTTTTTTAAATTCTTTATAAGTTCTAGAAAGAAGTCCTTTGCCTGAGGGACAATCCATTAAGATTTTTTCCCAATTTGTGGGTTTTCTTTTCACTCTGCTGGAAATCTCTTTTGACATGCAGAAACTCTTTCATAAGATATGGTCCCAGTTATTGATTCTGGGAAGTATTTCCTGTGCAGTTTGATTCTTGTTCATGAATTCTCTACCTACCCCTATATCTTCAAGGTTTTTACCTACTTTGTCTTCCAACAGATTTAGTGTTTCTGTTTTAATATTTAGATCTTTGATCCATTTAGATTTTAGTTTAGTACATGGTGATAGGCATGGGTCTAGTTTTAGTCTTCTGCATATGGATAGCCAATTTTTCCAGCACCATTTGTTGAAGAGACTGTCATTCTTCCAGCAAACATGTTTGGACCCTTTATCAAAGATAAGGTGGTTGAGTGAGTTTGTGGTTGTGGTTGTATCTTCCAATCTATTCCACTGATCTTCAGGTCTGTTTTTATTCCAGTACCATGTTGATTTTATTACTATAGCTTTGTAGTATAATTTCAAGTCAGGGATTGTGATGCCTCCTGCCTTGCCTTTGCTGCTTAGAATTGCCTTTGCTATTCTAGGCCTCTTCTGGTTCCAGATGAATTTTAGGAGTGATTTCTCTAAATCTATGAGTTATGTTAGTGGTATTTTGATTGGGATTGCATTGAATCTGTATAGTAATTTTGGGAGAATGGCCATTTTCACAATGTTTGTTCTTCCTATCCATGAACAGGGGATGTCTTTCCATTTTCTGAGGTCCTCTTCGATTTCCTTTTTCAGGGTATTATAATTTTCACTGTATAGGTCTTTTACTTCTTTCGTGAGATTAATTCCGAAGTATTTCAATTTTTTGGATGCTAGTGTGAAGGGTGTGGCTTCTCTTACCTCTCTTTCATTATTTTTGTTGTTAGTGTATAGGAATGTTATTGATTTTTGAGTATTGACTTCGTATCCAGCTACATTGCTGAATTTATTTATTATATCTAGGAGTTTTTCAATGGAGTTTTGGGGGTCTTCTATGTAAAGTACCATGTCATCTGCAAATAATGATAATTTAAATTCCTCTTTTCCTATCTTTACTCCTTTTATTTCTCTCTCTTGTCTGATCACTCTGGCTAGTATTTCCAGTATTATGTTGAATAGGAGCAGTGACAGGGGACATCCTTGTCTTGGATGTACAGCATAATTAAGAGTGACTGGGGAGTTTAAAATTAGAACAGCTTTGTTCTGATCTATCACATCATCTTCTGCAAAAGCAATAGGCTGGGATGAGCAGTAGTAATCACTAGCAAAATTGCCACTTGTTCTGTCTTCATAAATAGGAAGAGTATCTAGTTTAGGCAGTGCTACCTCTGCTAAAAGAATAAAGTGGAAGCATTAAAGACAAAGCATTATTTAGAAAGGCTCTAGATAAGTTGAATTGGAATTGTACCCTGTTCAGTTGTAACCAGTTTGTTATGAAATATCTCATATACACTATAGTATTTTTTTTTTACATAGGTGTGAAAAGAAACCCTGACTTCTGTGTGGGATTTTCCACTCTCCTCCTTCCTCAAATTGAATTTTTAAGATGGTGGAATAAATTGCAAAAAGAGAAATGCTGTTTTCCAAGAGCAAGCAATGATCTATTAGCTGTTTTGAAAGATAGAATTACGGAGGGTCACTTGAGGTTTTCATGTCATGTCATATTGAGGTGCTACTCACTTGGGGTTGTGAATATGCCCCATTCCCTTAGAAGCTTTACACTAAAATATGCCAAAAACCTTAGCAAATGTGTGTGATGAAATTTCATCTCTAAATGCGATATCTTTGCAAGTAAGAAAACTTGAATTTTAATAGGGACTGATGTTCATTGGGGACTGATGGCAGTACAGTCACCAAGAAATTTAAAATTCACCACTGATTGATTTTATCCACTTATACACATTTTTGGGACATGAATGGCACATTCATGTAGAATATTGGGTGTTAAAGGATAAACAGCACATTTGGCATCAGCATGCCATGGCTCCTGTTAACATTTTGGCTGTAACCAATATTTAAACAAAGTAGAACAAAGAATTAGATCCTAGGTTATACATTTGGCTAGCACTCTCTTTTTGTCCTGGGTCAGAACATGACTGCTTGGCTTAAATTTTGTTCAAAATCTAAGACTTGTTCTATAGATCTGTCATAGAGCTGTCTAGTGTCCAGTGTTCATGGTCATCCACGTTACACACAAATCAACTCAAGTTTATTTTGCAAAAAAACATTATGTACCTGAATGGACTCACATAATCAGAAACTTTCTGTATGGAAGGAGAATAATTTTCTTTGAAAATTGTTTCATTTGTATTGCTATTCCCATTTTAGTTCTACCCCAAATGATCCTTTGTTTCTTTTTTGTCTTCTTTTGGCTTCCTTTCTGTGCGTGTGTATGGACCCTATGAACTTGACTTCTCTTCCATATACAGGTAAGGAAAGGCAATTTTACTATTTATATTTTTTTCTGTGCTGTAGTTCTACTTGGACAGAAACATTAATTATATGTTCCACTGTTGTACTTTAATATGCTGAGAATTTCCTTCTAAACTTGAAAACTGATCTCTTAGGATGCTTCTAAGATGGAATCTTTAAATTATTAATGATACTCTGCAGTGTTATTTAAATCATGTGTTGGTATTTGTATACCAAGCTATTTTAGCAAAAGCAATGAGTTCCTGAGAGTTAGACTGTAAATTGATTCATCATTCCCTGCTGACTCAAGCCGTAACTTCTGATTGAAGGCTTGTTGGTAATGTTGCCTTATATTTTCAAAGGCTGAGTTGCTCTTCGTTTCCATCAAGTGGTTGATTATATAGAGATTAGGAAAAGACACTTGGTGGGTAGAATTGGGCCATGAAAACTTTTGTAAATCAAATAATTTTTTAGACCGTGCAAAATAAACACCATCTGTTCGGTAATTTTCTTGAAGTAATTAAAATAAAATGAAATTTATAATTAATATGACATCCTTTATCACTTTCAATACTATCACTTCATTCTTCTAGTCTTACTTTTAGTGCATGTAAGTATGTTTCATAAGGCTCTCCACAAAACTGAGAGTCTTGAAAAACAATTTTTATTTTACTTCTTGGGGAAAAATATGTATGATATGGGTCATTTCACACATACATAACTTTCAAGAATGCATGCACAATGGTAATCCATTCATACATTGTTTATTGATGAGAGTAAGTTCTGAGAAATGGGTCCTTAGGCAATTTCACTGTTGCATGAGAATTGTGAAACATATTTACACAAATTAAGATGACTGTGATGTCAGCAGGCTGATACCCTTGTGGGACCACCATTGTATACATGGTCCATCAAATTGTCTTAAGCTGCTCAGGAGGATGTATGTATAATGAAGTCTTGTGCCCTTGGGAAGCTTGACTTACTTACTGGGAGAGAGAGTGGTAATACATGTGATACTCTGAAATTTTTGGGAAGAAAAATGAATAATATAACAATGGACAAGTTAACCGAGTCATTCCTTCGGGCTCCTTAAGGTATATTTTTATATTATTGACATAAGAGGAAACAGAAATTCTGTATCTATGAGCTTTTGTCTCTAAAGAACAGCCTTTGAAGTTATGACTTAATGTTATATCTTTTACCTAGACTTTTTATAGTAAAATGAGTACTTAAAGAAGGAGTTACATTAGTAAATTGCTCTTCATGTTAACTAGCTAGCTGGTCTTAATTCCTCTAGGCACACAAAGAACTCACAAGACTTCCTGCCAGGAATATTTTTCTGTATATATAAACATACATTGTCTCCCTCAAATTAGTAGAGAACAAAAGAAAAATCATTGCATTTCTGTTTTTGACTAACAACTAGGAAACTTCGAATTGAATCCTGAGCTATAGCAACTTTCACCCTCATTCTGGTGAAGAATTTTCCAATATTTTCTGTTTCTGAAAAACTCATAATTTTTAATAGCAAGGCATATGTGTATTGTAATATTATGTCTTTTTCTCTAGGCAAGGCTGTAAATGGTAAATAATATGAATCATAATAAAAGCTAAAATCCTTTAAGTGTTTGCCAAGTGCCAGACACTGGCGAGAACAGTTTTTTTATATTTTAATTCATTGAAATGAACACACACACACACACACACGCTTCTCTGTGTTTCGTATATTGGGAGCAGATTGTGTTGACATTTTTTGGGGAAAAGTACATTTATATCACACTATATCAGATAACACTATTCTTAAAAAATACCTCCGTCAGTATTTCTTCTCTCTCCTCCTCTTCCTCACTCTTGCCCCTTCCTTCTTATGTGTAAAAATAAATTTGACTGTTTTCTTATGTAAAGCAAATTAGCTCCATCCAGGCTTCCTCTCTTACTCAGCTCTCACACTTCTTTTCCATATTAAAAAATCCCCAGATACATTAGATAACCTCATGGAGGGACAAACATCACATTTCTGAGAGTTAGTTCTTTCAGTTATACAGACAATAACTGTAAGCAAAGATACCAGTTTTGTCAGTTATACACTTTAAATATTTTGGATTTAATAACAACAGAGCATAATCCAACAGAAAATCATTATAATTAGGTTGGAAACAGCACCTTAATTCTAGAACCGTTGCATGGTTACTTATTGTAGGGGGCAGAATGAGGGTATCTGTGTTTTTTAATGGTAGAATCTTCACGAAGAACAGGGAGCGTGTGTACACAGATCTAAACCTCACAGAATGAACCACAGTCTGAGTGGCAATAAGAAGCAAGGTGTTCAGCCATAAGCAAACATTTTCAATATCTTTTTATGGGTCATAAATAAAAGCAAATATGCAGGGCAGAATTGTAGGGGCATTAAGATGATTAAAATGAAAATAGTATTACAACACTGAAAAATTTATGAGATGACTATTTTGCATTGACCAGGCTAAGAATGCATTTAAAATATTAATATGCATATTACAGTGCTGAAAATGCTTAGGTTATTTAAATGACATGGTTACAGATTCTGTCTTTCAAAGCAGCAAACAATTGCATTTCATGCTTATGATGTCATTGGAGAGGCATATTTTATTAGAACCCCTGTATCATCTGGTCTATAGATAGAAGTACCCAGAGTATCTACACTGGTAATGCATTAAATATAGATCTTTTCATAGCAAACTTGTCGGTAACATGCTCTATTTCCATTACTGTATTATCACATTTAAGGTATGCTGCTTCAAATCTTGGAGACCATTGTGCCATTTGCTATTTCAGAAGTCAGTATTAAACCATACCTGGACAGCCTGAGTGACCTATCAGTGGCGAACCATGTAAAGCCCTTTGCTACTGTTGTGTATTTGCGATATGAATGTGTGACTTGTAAGTGCTTCTGAGTCATTCTGAATGCTTACCATAATAACTTCCTTGATAATCAGGCTGGGGGACTAGAAGCTGGTTTTTAGCCTAATTTACTTTCTTGGACCAATTCCAAAGAACACCCATGTTCATCTCAATATCATACTTTAGCTAATTAAATTCAAGAGAGACTGCATTTATTTGAGAGAACTATCCCATTATTTTTTTGCTATCTAAACACATTTTGAAAAGCATTAAGAAAAGAAAAGTGACCATTGCTGAATGTTTTTCCCAAAGCCATATGCATACCATCTGGTATTTCCTTCCATGGTCATTGTTTCAGTGTTGTGTGGCAGGTTGGAGGGACTCAGGGACACATTTCATACAGCCACGAGTGGACAAGCAGGGAAAGTGGGAAGATTCATTGCTTCAAAATGGAAGAAGGAGACTGTCCTCATATTTGGTACTGTAACTTTACAGCTTTGGTATTAATGTGCATGATGCATGGATTTTTGAGAGAATCCTGGGCAAAGGTAGGATTCTCAGTTGTCTGCTCCTGAATATGAAAACTTCTGAAAGGTACATATAAAAGGAGTGAAACCACCTGATTTCTCTCTTGCTTATGGACTGTAAGTAGCTAAGGTTATTTTGCTTATTATTTTTATTCTGCTGGGTGCTACCACTACTTTTCAATTCCTAGTTCACAAATGCCTCCATTTGACTGGTTAATCTATACTCACCAAAAGTTTGGGGTCAGTCCCCTCATCTTACTGCTAAATTCGCCTGTTCTCCAGGTAATGCTACTCTTTTCACAGTAACTGGAAAGACTTTTAGATCTTCGAGCCAACTCTGGTAAGGTCAGGATTTCATATGACTTCCAGATTTGGTTTTTAAGAGTCACATGCCTGGCTCCCAGGGCTTGGTGTGGGGCTGTTGTGGGGAGTACTCTGTTGCAGGATCTTCCTCCCTCCATCCTGGCTTAGATGTAGGCATATTAGAGTACATAGCTTTTAATTCCCCCATAAAAGACAGAGTGCTGTTCCTTTCAAGGCATTTTGTCTATCTCTTCTTGTATAGATTTAATTCTAATGTCTACAGATAGATAATCAGCCTTAAAACAGGATCACCATTTCTAAAAGAAAAATTATATTTTTTAAAAGAATGCCTTTAGTGAGACTCTAGTACATACATGAAAGTTTTGAACTGAGTTTGAACTCCTCTATGACTTTTAAACACAAATTAAAATTGATTTGAGTCTTATATATTGACAGGAAGTGCTGTAGCTTCCTTTTGGAAATCCTCCTTTTCTTAAAATTTCATGAAACCTGAGGGGCTTACCCACTCCGAATGGGAACTGAGAGGTCAGTTCAATTTCGGTTACAGGAGAGTGGAGAATGAATTCTCTTCAGTTTGCTAAAGCTTTTGCTTGCTGGTGACTGCCAAGTTGGGTGCCTGTTGACAAAATCCTGCTCTCTGCTCTGACAGATGCTGCTAATTCGCATCCCCACACTGGCCAAGGGCAGTGTGCCAGTGTTGACTTCTGAGTGAGGACAACTTTAATTTCTCAGAGCTGTGCTCATAAAAAGTTGCCCTTCATTTGGCTTCCCAAGGTCATGGTTCGTACTGTTCAGCACATTTAGTCTCTCTTGCAAAATAGAGCTACTATTTTCTCGCTGCTCCTGGAGACTCTATACGTAAAGGGTGGACACCTTTTTTCCTCCATTCTTTAAATATTAGAAGTCTGACTGTACCCATTTCCCAGAGAGTGTACCTTTTGTAAGGAAATTATCTTAACAACATCAAGGGCCTTTATTTTCATTCCTCTTAAGTTTTCCTTCAAGGATCACAAGCAAATCTTCTATCACCTCTTGTTAATGTTTCCATAGAACATTAAAAAATCACAACTTAAATCTTCAAAAGAGCAGTCTGCTACACATACATATTTAAATAATGATGATCATTTAGGTTTTAGAATGTTTTACAAGGTGTAAAGTGACTCATTATTGCCTTTATTCTTCATAGCCATTCTGCAAGAGCAATGTTATTTTTCTTTGTGACAGTCTGGGGCTTAAGGTGGGCCACCCTTTCTGCAGAGTAGTATTGGTACTGATTTGTTCAAATAAATTCATATTGCCCTCTCAACCTTTGTACATGATGAGGAAGAAATTGATAACCCAGTGTATGAACTGAACTACATGTTTCCTACATAACAGAATATTAAATGTGGTATGTAGTACTTTGCTTAAAATTTCTAGAAAAAGATGTTTTCTTTGTTCTTTTATGGTTATGTTTTTTAGCTTCAAATGCACATCTGGAGATCAATAGTGGAGTGACAGAGACAAGCATAGAAATTTATGACAGCAGTGTTATACGTTAAAAGATAAATATCAGTACTGCACATTTTTAAACAGATATAAGGACCATGCATTACTGTAATTTTTATAGTAATGTGAATTACCTAGAGTCTCAAGGTTATTACTTAAAAGTCATTAATTCAGAGTCATGACTCCCCAGAATGTGCTCAATCCCTTGTAAGTTTTCAGCGTGTCAATGATTCTCTGTCTTTGTGTTGCACCAGAATAACCTCTGGAGATTGTTACTGTTAGAAATGCCTAGAACCTCCCCTAAATCACAGACCCTAAAGGTATGGTCCAAAACTGTATATGTTTGTAAAGTGGCAGTGGAGATTTGGAAATACCAAGTTTTGAAATCACCTCCCTGCACACACACGTACACTAGGAGAGGAATATGAGAAAGACGAATTGTGCATTTGAGTGCATACCCTGGCGTATGTCCTGCAGGAGCTCTATTCGTGTGAGGCATTACACTGAGCTGATGTGACAAAGTTGACTGTGGTCCCACTTGTTCTTTTGCATATCTAATATTTTAGGAGACCACTCTTTGAGCTACAAGTTTAAGGAATATAGCAATCTGCAGACTCATTATGAATATTTTTGCCTGTAGGGCAGATCTATTTTAACTGCACATGGTAATAGTGTCCCAGTGACAATACTCTTCTCTCTTTCATATTTTCACCTATTTCTTTCCCTTTGGTAGATGTCCTGTTGTTTTGCTTGTCTTACTCTGTCTTGATGTCTCTTTCACTACTCTTGAGTGATACTATACTCTTTTCCAAATAGCCCTGAGGAATTTTCTTTCTGGCTTTTTTGCACAACCCATTTATAATACCTTGTTCTTGCTAAATGCATTTAAGAATATATTGCTGCAGAATTTGTTAATGGAAAGAAAAAAATCTCTCTCTTTGATTGCTAGCATGCAGGATACAATGGTATGAGAATTTTTGTGTCTAATGCATTTGCCACTTGTAAGAAATATGCCAACTCTTCGCTTTTATTTTTATTTTTTTGGCTAGTTAGCAGTTTCCCGATTACCAGTATTTTATAATAGACTTCATTAAGAAAAAATGCTTTTGCTTTACTATTACTTCCTTAGAATTTTAACTATGTCTTAAACTTTGAGAGCTAGTGCTTTTCCATGTTAGGTGGAAAGAGTTGATAAGGAAAATCGCCACTGAATAAGCCCAGAAACTGTTCTTGTTTTGTTGATGACTTCTTTTAGTGATTTCCTCAGTCCTGTTCAAGCTAAGATTATTAAGAGTTTAATGAAAAGAGCATATTGCCTCTTTATTTAAAGAGCCATTTAATGAAGAGTCTAATATCATTCCAGCCTGGGGCAGGGAGAGTGTAACTGATGTGACTGCGTAGGGCCACATATTGTTAGTTGTATAAATATGTGGCCAAGACCTGAATCTCACTGTTCTTGAATGTATCACTTTGCATACCACTTATACTGGCTTGGTGAAAAGTGTGCATCAGAAGGACGATATAGGTTTTTGTTGTTCTTGTTATTGTGTTTTGTTTTTAAATTCATAAAAAGATTTCACATATCCTCATACAACTACTCTTCTCATGAAGAGGGCAGTCATTCCTTTCCTTCTTTGTCACAAGGTTCAGCCAGACGCAAGGCAGACACGAGCAGCATACCCAAGGACTTTCTTGGCTGTGAGTCACTTGCAAACTGGGGCTCTTCAAGGCAATGGACAAAGGCAGAAGGACTCATAATAGATGTCCCCAAAATTTTCTTGCTGTTTGGGCTGAATTAGAGGAAAGAAGGTGAAAGAAAAGGACATGATCCAAGGAACACTCATCATGGTAGACAGTGCTCCAATCCAATTCCTCCTGAAATACTGTTACCCAGTTCCTAAGTGCTGCACCTCACTCAACTCCACAGGCTGCATTTTCCCCTTAGCCAACCTTTCCAACCATTTCTGGTAAGATCCAGGCTGAAGAACGCATCTCATCCCAACCGCCAAATGACACCATGTATAATAGAAAATGCACAGTCTAGTTGACCTCAGCTCAGATTGCAGCACCATAAGAATGTATTGTGTTTTAAAGCAATTTACATAGCTTGAGGATGATTTATTACACAGCAATAGACAAGTGAAACAAGGGCTGATAGCTACTATCATTTGAATACACTTAGGATATCAGAGGTATTGATCAGTGGGAATAGAAAGAAATCCAGTACGAGACACAATTACCATTTTGGAGCAAAGATCAGAAATAACCATCATTTAACAAGAGAGCGGGCTACTGCTCAATGGTGGTGCTAAAAGGACTCAGAGTAAGGTGAACCAGATGTATTCTGATGATAGTTCCCAAGCTGATCTAATCTGGAGGGTGAGATGATCTAATCTGATGGGTGAAATGGGATAGCCATCAGGAGGGCAGAAGACAGTAGGGTAGCAAGGATAAGTCTCTAGTCCAAATGGAAAACTTAAGGATGAATTAGAGAAATACATTAGATGACAGGAGAAAGAGCCATGAAGGAGCCTTGTGCTCAGCCATAAATTCATTCCAGACCTCAAGATTTGGTGGCTGTGATGCTGTTAACATTGCTACTGATCTTGGTGAGTTTTGAGTCATGATCCAGTGGGTTAATCCTAAGACTTTTGACCACCCCTGAGAAATGTGGGACATAGACAGTGAGACATTCAAGATTTTGCATTATTATTGTCAGTCTCAGACCCTCAGCTGGCTGTTCTTAGGTTATAGTTCTTCCTGCACCTATGCCCATTTGATCTATGTGGATCAAATATAACTCCCTTGCTCTACAGCCCACCCAAGGTCTGAATGCCCACCTTCTGATGAGTAGACAATGCCTGTGGCCTTCTAGTTGCCTTCTTAGCTTCTAATTGCAGGCCTTTCTCATTCATTCAGCAAAACAAACAAATAAGCAAACCAGAAAAAGCCCCACTCAAAGTGATTATCTAAATATAAAATACGAGTGTGTATCAGTTACGTTGTGTCTGCCCCTGCAGTGGCTTTACTTTGCCTTTAGATTAATTTGGAGAATTCTGAATGAGACTTCAGGGCTGCCCAGAATGCGGCCCTTGCATACCTCTGCAGCTCTCACACATGTTGCCTCCTCTGATGGCTTTAGGCTCAGCATTCCAGACCTTATGAAAACTGAGAGAGCACACCATGCTGTTGCTCAGTTCAGGGCCTCTTTTGACTGGCTTCTCATCTCTTAAATCTCAGTTTAAATGCCTCCTCTCATAGAATCCTACCTTGTGTAGCCAATGAGTGCTACTACTCAGCCCTTAGTACATCACCTGATCTCAATTTCTTGCATAGCATTTCTCACTTTTGATATTTTCTTATTTATGAATTTACTGTTAGTTTTGTTCCCTGGAGATCTAGACAGGTGAGTCCCTGTGTCCTTTCTTCCTATAGCAACCTCAAGTCACTCTCTATTATGTCACCATCCCTTTGAAATGTGAAAGTCTCAAGGTCAACAGTCCTGCTCTCCTTGTGCAGCTTGTTTTGACAATTCTTATTTGGTTTGAAATGAATGAAAATGAAATCTCCTTCTTATCATACTCCTTCTAACTTTAGGTTGGGAATATTGAGAGGCTCCTGGAAAAGGCTGAGCAATCCAGTTGTAACAGAATATGTTTAGTAAGATTTCTCATCCTTTGGATTCTTAGAAATTCTCTATCTTTCAGGATAAGGTGGGCCATTTGTGAAGGAGGGAGTTAAACTGGAAGATTTGCTACTCATTTCTTTTTATTTACTAAGGACATGCTCTATATCAGGGCTGTTGTTCTGGGCTAAAGGAATATGGGCATGAATTACAAGAGCCACAGATCTGTACCGTGATGGGCCTTACATTGTACTGGAAGCACACAGATAATAAACATGCAAATTGATTAAATTATTTTACAACTTTAAAGGCGATGGGACAATGGAGAAAGATAGGGCGTAATGAGGTAGTTGGATAGGTAGGAGAGCAGTTTTAAGTGGGGTACTCAAGGTGAGGCTTTCTTTCAGAGGTCACATTGAATACAGATGGAAGAAGGGATGGTACCCTGTGGCTTCTGGAGGGATAATGTTCTGGGAAGCATGCATAGCTCTTGGTAACAGCTTGAACATCAGTGTACTGGCCTGATCGAGGAGGGCCAGATGTCCCATGTGGCTAGGATTGCAGGAGCAAAGCAGGGGGCAATAGGAGATGAGGTCAGAGCAGAGTGGGAAAGCAGATCTTTATAGGTTTCATTTTAAAATTAGAACCTTATTCAGATATAGTTCATACAACATGAAATTCATACTTTAAAAATATACAGTTCAGTGGTTTATAGTGCATTCGTGGTTGTGCAACATTGCCTTCTAATTTCAGAACATTTTCATCATCCCTAAAAGGAATCCTGAATGTGTTAGCAGTCAGCCTCCCTCTCTTTCTACCGTATCCCAGCAAGTGCAGATGTGCTTTCTGCCTGTATGGATTTGCCTGTTCTGGACACTTCAGGTAATGGAGTCATGCAATGTGTGGTCTTTTGTGAATGATTTCATTCACCTGGTGTGAAATTTTCATGGTTCATCCCTGTTTAACATATCATGACTTCAAACTGTTGAATAATTTTTCACTGCACAGTTGCGTTGTTTGTTTACTTATTCATCATCTGGTAGAAATTCGTGTTGCTTCTACCTTTTGGCTATTATGATTAATGTCACTATCAACATTCACATATGGATGATTCTTGACTTTCAGTGGGGTTCTATCTGATCAATGTATTCTAAGCTGAAAATATTTTATGTCAAAAATGCTTTGAATACACCTTATCTGCCAAACACCCTAGCTTAGTGGCAGAGTACGTGCAATAGTGTCCGCTGTTTCCTTTGCAGATAGAGTGGCTGATGAGGACCTATGGCTTACTGTGCTGCCCGACATCTTATGAGATTATCTACATATCAGTAGCTTGCATAAAGATTAAAATTCAAAACCTAAGGCACCATTCCTACTGTGTGAAGTACAGTTCCTACTGTATGTATGTATCACTTTTGCACCATTGCAATGTTAAAATGCTATTAAGTCAAATCACAGTAGGTTAGGGACTCTCTGTGCAAGTTTTTGTATGGTCATAGATTTTTCATTTTCCTGGGTAATGCATATGTGCAGAGTGAGCAGTCCTGTCTGGTATGTTGAGAAGAGACTGAAGGAAGTCAAAGGTAGAAGTTGGGGCATTAGTTAGTTGGCTATTGCAGAATCCAGATGAGAGGGTAATTGCAGAATAAAACTACTTTTAACCAATCAGAAGTTCTGGCACATGATTGAGCCATGAATCCACTGTGATATTCATGTACTTATTCTCAGAATGAGTACCATCCTAAGACACCAACAATTTGGTCTGCCATCATGGGAATACTGTAAAAATGTCTATATTTAGTCAATTAACACTCCGTATCACGTGTTTTCTAGTGTTTCTGTTCACAGATAGAATGATGCTTTACTGGATCAGCATGATTTCTATTAAAATAAAGCTGCCCAATAATATTAGAGCCATAAAAGATAACTGTAGTTGGTTGCAAAGAGTAAATACGGTATATGGCCATATTATTTAAATGGCTTCGTCAATTGTAGACATCCACAGTCGTGAAGTGCATTACAATTTATGATGCTTGTTGACAATCTTATTTTATTCTTTTGGTAATGTGAAAGTTTGGATGGAAGGAATTACGGGAAGGAATAGACAGTAATAGGAAGAAAATATAGCCTACACATCCTATGAATATAAAATACCTTATATTATGGGAAAGAAAGAGGAGGAGGAGGAAGAGGAGGAGAAATGTGGGGATATATGAGGATGAATCACAACTCAACTCACATCTGTCAAACTGCTGATGTCTTTGGCTGATGAGATCATTAGTAAATTGTGCCTATGCTGCTGTTTGGAACCTAATGGTCTGTTTGCTTAATAGAACGGTATCTATGAGCACCCATAGTGCATGAAATTGGTCTCTAAATAAGGGAAAGTAGAGTAACATGTAGTGAGCATCCCCTACTGTATAATGTTTTTTATGTTAACCTTTAATAACCCTCTTAGTAGATGCAGTACTTAAGAGAACCAATTCTGGGGCCAAACATCCTGGGTTTAAAGTCTCACTTTTGTCACTAATTAGTTGTCCTTTGGCACATTATGTAAATGTGATGTGTTCTCTGTCCTCATCTATAAATGTCGAGATTGCTAGTAACCTACCTCATAGGATGGCTGTGCAGATTAATACATTCAAAGCATTAGGAGCAGGGACTGGCCTACAGCAACTGCACCATGAGCCAGCACACTGTCTCTTAAAACAACATTACATACGAGTTATCATTTTCTTAATTTATCTATTATATTTTGTATGGTAAAGAATTCTGGTGAAGGTGGAAACCAGAATTCCTATAAAGTAGCAAATAAATCAATATCAGTTATGCTATAAAAAGGGCTTTATGAAGTAGGCTCGCAATGGCCACCTATAGAATTAAGGGTGGAAGAATGCAAAATGACTTTCTGCATGCTGAAGAGCAGAAGGATGCAGTTGAAATTTAGAGGTCTACAGCTCACTGCAGAATCTGGTGCAGGTTCATTTCAGGATGGCGAAGCTTCTCCACTGGAAGGCTGAAAAATCTGTGCTGAAAGACTGAGGAAACTGTGCTGGAATCTTAAAAGAACTAGAGATGAAAGTCCAAAGGGAATAGTATAGCCCAGAGGTATTCCAGAGGAGAAAAATGGAAGATCTCCTTCTTTCCCTTTTTATTCCATCCAGCCTACAGCCTATTGGTTGGTGTTGCCCACATCTGGGTGGGCCTTCCCGCCTCAGTTTGCTGGCTTATATGTCATTCATTCACAAACACTCAGAGAACTGTGCTCCACTAATCTGCTTGGCATTTCTCAATGTTTTCAAGTTGACTTCACAGCTAACAATCACAAAGTTAAATTGGATTATTTGGTTGTTTGGGACTTTAGGCAACTTTTGAGTTTGAGCTCTAATACATATTTACCACAACATTTTCATTTTCTAGGATACAGCTGTAATGATGGATGAAGCAAAATTTCAAGAAAAATGAATCTTAATTCATTTAGCTCCTTATACACTTACTTTTGCTATACCATTTTTCTCTTTAGAACTATAAGAAATATGTAGAAAGATCTAAACTTTCTTATATATGTCAGACCTAACTTTTCTCCATTAAGAGACAAAAAACCCAAAAAGTAGATCAAGAGAAGGATGGAAAAGAGGAAAAGGGAATAAAAAGAGAATTAAGATGTGGTTTGTACATGTACCAACTCCCTACAAGGAATGTAATCAAACAAGTATAATAAAGAAAATGATCTGGAAAAAAATAAAGCAAAATGATGGTATAATAACTACCAATGCTCTAATAACTTTCAGGTACCCTAACCTCACTGTATAGATTGCAATGCTCAGTTGGCTTACTGTTCCTGACCATGTTAGATATTTATATTATGTACCCCCTTAAAATGCCAGTCTCTTACACCTTACATGTTCATGGTTCAGGGTTAGATAACAGGTACTCAGTAAGTCTGAGCTGACTGAATGCTGAGACTTCTGTAGCTCGCTGGTTAGTCAGGTGCCCACAAGCCCAACTTTGTGCATGTGTGTGAAAAATCTGTTTCACATTCCTCTATTTTGCTTGGCAGTTTTGGACATAAGGATAGAGCAGATACTGTGATGTAGAGAGGGAAGTGGTTCAGAGTACTAATTCCTGGAATATTCTCCAAAATGAGCTTTGTAGCTTTTTTTTTTTATGTAAAGGACCTACTTTTTAGCAGGTGAGGATAAAGCAGATAAACAGTCTTCCTCACAGCTTGATAGAGTTCCAGCTCTCCATTCTTTAGGAGTTGCAGTCATGAAATTGTACGGAAGATTCATAGGAGTCACATACAGTCAACATTCCAAAGTAAGAGTTCATAGAGTTTTCTATAGAAGGCTGTATGTAACCCAATGTCTTCTGGTGCTCATATCTGGAGTAAGAACAGGCACCATTATTCCTTCTGCAAAGATAATTACAGTTTTTATACCCTGTTCTTCAAAAAAGTAAGTGCAACTTAACCATCTACAATATTTGAGCCAAACCATGTACCTTGAACATCAGTGAGAACCCAATTCCAATATCTGTAATACAGATTAATAAACCATCAATTATTTCTAGCATTAATGATGCACATTAGCAAAACTTCTGCTGTTGGTTGATGTACAGATCACTGAATCTCTTCTGTTGAGGGATCAGAACAGAGCGAACTCTCCAGCTTCCAGTGAAAATTCGTGATCAGGTCAACTGACTGCAACTGGAGTGTAACATCACTAAATCATATGCATCATAACTACCAACATATACTGGTCACAAAAGGACTGTTTTCCTTTTGTGCTTCTAGTGAGATTCATTTTTTTGTGTTTTTGGGGGTGAAAATCTGAACTCCTTCTGCATTATACCTTGCTTTCCAAATACTTATACTGAATGAAATCAAAAGGAAGATACAATTTGGAGGTCTCTTTTTTCTTGTAAAATGCACATCTGATCTCTCTAGGACGCTCACAGGGAGTGGATTAAGATGTATTTTGAGCTACTCAGTAGTCGGCAACTGCTGTAGGGTGAGATCAGGACAGCACCTGTGCTAGCATGTAGCTTTGAAGACATGAGCAACCAGAAAGCAATGAGAGAACAGCGCACTAGAATGTTAATAAATAGTGAAACGATATGATGATGTAAATGACAGAGGAGTAAAGTGGAGAGCATTGTGACCTGGCATATGTGTATTCCTGAAAGAGCTCTGGGAGGACGTGGACCTCATAGGAAGGGTAGGATTTATAATGAGCAAGAAGAACATCGGAAGCATTCCAGCTTGGGATCAGGGACCATCACTGGGACAGAAGAATAGGAATGTGGTGTGGTGTCAAACATTAAGAACAAATAACAACAAAAACAAACAGCTTGTGTGAGGCATGGGGTATACCAGTAGTTCACATTTATTAAGTACTTAGGTGCATGCCATGTGCTAAGTCCTTTAAATCTATTTAAGAAAATACTTGTCTTCTCCATGAGGCTACTGTAACAGAATACCATAAACTGATTTATTTTTCAGTTTTTGAGGCAGGGGAGTCCAAGGTTAAGGTGCTGGCAGATCAGTTATCTGGTTAGGGTCCTTTTCCAGGTTTGCAGATGGCTGCCTTCTTATTATGTTCTCCCATGGCAGCGATGGTAGTGGGAGAGAGGCAGAAAGCAATCTGTCTTTTCTTATAAGGTCTCACTAATGTCAAACATGTGAACTCTGCCCTCATGACCCAATTGCTTTCTAAAAACCCCTTTCCAAAAACCATCACACGAAGGATTAGAATTTCCATATATGAATTTTGTGGGGACATGAACATTCAGTCCAAGGCAAGGTATGAAATAGTTGCTGCTGCTATTTTGTATTATAGAATAAGAACTAAGATATGGTAGTGAGGTAATATAGCTTGTTTCAAGATGTACCCTCAAAGCCTCATGCAATCATAGTTGGGGCTTCTCAGAGGTGGCAGGATTTATAGAGTATGATGCTGATATCAAGGGTGTGTGATTACTAACTTAATCCATTGATTGGTTTGGCGTAATTCTGGGTGTGGATAATGGGAAGGCCCATACTGGGTGTGGGTGATATCCTGCCATGCCACCTTGCCTTGGAGCCAGCTGATTATCAACTGAAATCTCTACAAACTGTGATCTGAAATAAATCTTTCTTTAACTTGAATATCAGTTATTTTGTCTTAGCAATGAGAAAAGTAACTAAGACAGGTAAGTTGTCCAGTGGTCATATACTGGTAAGTAACAGGTGTGATTTGAACCCAGACAGACTGACTCAAAATACTGGAACACTCACATGCATAACTACTATTATTATGGATTTTGCCTGTCTTGGTCAAAACCAAGATAACTGTTTTATTGTGGGATGCCTTAAAAATTGCAGGTATTTGAAGTAGAGTCTAAATGAGGGCTAGCAACTGCTTGACAGTGAATGTTGCCAGTGGAATTCAATGAGGTTTAGGGTGTGGATACAAAGGAGGGACATGTAGTCACAGAGGTAGAACAAAGTAATAAGGAGACATAAAATGAAAGTAAGTTAAGGGGCAAGGGCATAGTGGTAGTGGCAACGGTGATGAATTGGTCCAACTGAGACATTAGTCATATCCTTGCTCTTTGAATCACACAACCTTCTCTCTTCCTTTGAGGAAATTATGAGGCTCATTTTCTTTGTTTCTTTTCTTTTTCCTTTTTCTTTCCTTCCTTTTCTCATTCCTTCTTCCCTTCTTTCTCTTTTGTCCTTAAAGTACTTAGGATCAAACCTAGGGCTTTGTGTGTGAGGCAAGGGTTCTATCACTGAGATAAATTCCTAACTTGAAGCTCATTTTTTAATGAACATGTTGTGTTGTCAGATTACAAGTTAAAAGAAGTTCAGCAGTGTTATAACAAGTTACAAAAATATGTGAGATGCATGCAATTTTTAAAATAATTCTCCTGCAAAAGTAATAATAATAGAATTTCAAGGTGAATCTGTAAATATACAATTCAAATTCAAAATAATAAAGGAACAAAAGCGCAGGCTCTGTGCATATCACTTTCTGAAAATATTACCCCCAATGAGGAAACTGTCACCAAAAGTACTACATTATAAGTACTTATATTTGGTGCACTCCTCCTTGTGAGGATGTAAATAATGCCTTTTTCATCATGATGGAAACGTTTTCAAAATGTTCAAAATGATCTCCCAAAGCAGGAGCAAATTTATTCCTTTGTAATTGCTACTTTACATTCCATGTAATCACATGGGAGAATTCCCCAGAGATTAGCAGGCTACAGTTTAAATGCATCAAAACCAGACACGAAAATATGAACAGGCAGGGTTCCACTAAAATTCAAAAGCACTAATGAGAGCAGCAAGCATGAAAGAGCCACCCCTTCATAGGACTCGCGCGCACACTCTGGTAATGAGCCCTTCTAGGTGGAGCTCTGCCTTTGGGAGTGATTTCTAAGAATTCTCAAGGTATAACTTGGGATGAAGAGAATGTGCCATAAGAGGATCTGAGTATTGTCTAGTTTATGCCATAAGTATGTCGACTATTAGCTTGTATTTTTGACCTGCATCTTCTTACAGTTCTCTCTGTCACCCATAGAAACACTAAACACTCAGGACATACTTCAATTTAAATGAATCAAGGGGAATACATTTGCAGGAAGATATTTACTTGCTCTTCATTTACTCTAAAAATGCATGGCAAATCAAGACAACGTCATGCAGCAAACTTCTATTTAATGAAGGAATTCTTGAGGTTCTTTTAGAAGTCTTTGATAAGCATGTAGAGAAAAGATATACCATAACAGAAAATGCCTCCCTAACCAGTATACTTTAGTTTTTTAGTTGCCCAGGTAATAGTTCCTGTTCCAGTTCTGGTTGCTTCTGTCTCATAGAGACAATTGGTCACTGTGATGCATAGTTGATCACTATGATGCACTTTATATAAACCAATCCTCAACTGACAAGCCATTCTGTCTGTGTACTCCTTGCTTGCTTGCCCCCATGCAAGCCTTACAGCACCAGTAGTTAGATTCTGATATTTTGGGAGTGATTCCAGTCAACGCCCATCCAAGTAAAATAAATCTCCCTCCAAATCCTGGGTGTTGTTTCGTTGTTTCTGCCTACTGTAGCAGTACATCTGTGGTTTACTCTCAATAAAAATACATGTTGTATCAAGAAAGAAGACTAAAGAAATGGTGGGAAAATGGTTTTATGCATACTCTTTCTGAAAAGGGCATTTCTTTAAGATTTGTGCTGTACTGGTGCTTTTAATTGGATTTTTAAAATGTAAAAGCTGCTGGTTCAGACTCTTTCTGATATTAATGGTTCTGAATTTCACTTGGCCTCTGTGTCTGTGAGTGATTGCACACAGAATCGATATTTCTGTTTCTTTACCTGCTCTGGTATTGTGTGACCTTGAAGAACTTTCTTATTCTTTTTAGGTCTCAGTTTACCCAACTCTAATAAAGAGCTAAATAATGCAGAAATTTTTTTCATAGGATTTGAATAATAGATGTCTGAAAAAGCTTTTAGATTTAGGATTTGAAACCACTGTATATTTGGTGGTGACAATAATAGTAGTAGCTTGGATTAACAGAGCACTTCTCTTCCAAAAGTTCTAGCCACTTTTACATTATTCTTTCATTTGTCCTCAAAATATCTTTAAGAGGTAAGAACAACAAACACCAGGTTCCTCATTATACAGATGAAAAATGAAGCAGAGGGATATGGGGATGAGTACTAATTTTCAAAAACAGCATTTCAATTTCCAGGAATGTGTCCTGATTTTAAAGTGGTGAAAGTTTCTCACTGCTTGTTATTTGAGAATGGAGAGACTTCCAGGAAGACTACCTCTGGAAGTTGTATCTGACACTCATTCATCCCTCAAATAGGATAAGAAACCAGGTTTTACTGTGCTATGCAGATCTTTCCATTTAGATGGTGACTGTCATTTCAGTGTACAATGCAATCAGTGAACGTAGAGATCTGTGTTATTTCTCTCCCCTATGAAACTGCGGTGTTGGAGTCCGGGACAAGCATTGACACAGCATGTACAGATACTGTGATGTTACCACACAGGTCATTCCTGTGCTGGTATCCTGGCTTTCGGATGACTTCCACTTATAGCCCTGTGTAACTGAAAACCAGTCACTCTTCTCCTGAGAGCATCTCAATTCCTGCTGCTGAAACAGAAATTGACAGGAGTTAGCTACAGCTGTACCTCATCGTCGAGGGATAAATTATTTTATGTGATTGTTAGAGCCTTGTGAAGGCCTGCTGGAATGAACACATTGTTTTCCATGCCCATGGGTATGGATAGTCCTCGCAAACCTTTGTGCTTCGATTTAAAGATGTGTGAGATTGTCAGTCTGTTGACAATGAGAAAAATTAATTTGAAGTGCTGATAAGAAAGGAAGACATACACAATGAATTAAATTTAATAGACACAAAATTTAGGTTTCTCCTTACTATTTCCATATGGGAATATGTCAGACTTCATTTAACTCAAATAACTACAAGCAAGACCCCTGTGCTGCAGCCTGTTTGAGAAATCTAAGTGGCAACTTGGTACATCGTGGATACTGTTTGGTGAGCCTTACCTTTTAATGTAAAATGCAGTGATGTGTGTCCTGAGTAGAATAGGGGGTGATTGGTTGTTAGGGACAAATATGATGTCATTTCCAGTCAACTATCCCTTGTCGTTTTGCCTTCCAGTAATGAATCGTGGAGTAAGGCCAGATTCCAGTCAAGCTGTGATTTTCTAAGATCCTAAAGACAGCTTTGATCTCTGGAAAGGGATGGGAGGTACTTTAAAACTATGGTCTCATTCAGAATTACATTTTTGCTTACAATTTTCTACAATAAATATATCTCTTGGGAAATGTTGACAAAGAGGTGTTGGTTCTCTTTTCATTTATCTCTATTTACTTTTATAGTCTATCAGCTAATAAGGATGACTTCAGTCACTGTTGCTATGTCCTTGGTATTTTTCTCTCACTTTAATAACTGTTGCTTTGTTGAAAGGGTTACCAGGATTGTAACATTTTGATCAATTTTAAAATCAATATGTACATTTGGGTATAATCATCATTACCATTTGTTGAGCATCATTCTAGATGTTGCTCTAAGCAGACAGTGATAAAAATAAAAATGAAATAACTTTAAAATGTATTACACGAGATAGATGATTTTAAGATTAACTATCCACTGGAATTTTACTTGAATATAACAAAGGAGACTGACTCAACCTAAAGGAATTGAAATTCAGGTAAATTTTTCCCAAGAAAATTAGGACTTGAATGTGCCTAAAGTAAAGAATGAGAGTTGATGAACAACTTTAAAGGTTGAAATTGTAATGCTTATTATACCACCATGATTGAAATTTAGACTTTATCTATTGACTCCCTGCTATGAAAATGAAAAAATAAGCACATTTTTATCCTTTGATACTCACCACCCACTATTTTTATTAGCTACATGATTATGTTTTACATTACTGAGGTTTATAACATTTACTCTCTTCTGAGTAATATTAATCCCTATGGTTTCATTATTGTTATTGAGTAGTTAAATTAATAGAGTGCTCAACCCAAGTCTTTCTCCTATAAGCTTTCCACTTTTAGTTCTTTTTTTTGCTTTGATTTATTCCATAATTGGTTGTGTCTGTTAAGCAGCAGCCAATTATTCCTACCCGCATAATCATTCTGAACCTTAGTTCAAAAAACATGGATTATTCCTGCTCCTTAATTCATGGGACACAATTCTTTTAAAAATACGGTTATTAGCGTTACTCCATTATTTTTATTGCTGTCATTTTGTTTTAGTTCCCAATGTCATTTTGTCATCCTAACCCACAATTATTCTAGTGTGTTTGATATACAGCTCGTGTATTTGATTCATATTTGTTTTCTTTTAAAATATATAGTGTTATTTTTACCATAAGTGACGTTGTGCTAAGGACCGAGTTACGTTTCTTCCTTTTCACTCTATATAGTATTTTTAGGTTGTATCCACATCTCTGCATGCATAACCTAGTTTGTTACTTTCACCAGTGCAAAGTGTTCTTTGTAATTTATTGTACAAAATGGGACATGCTTGAGATGGAGGTGGGCCTTATTAACAATGAGCCCTAGGCAAAAGACATACAATGAAACTGGCCCAGCATAGTGAGACATGTGATCACTTCAGTTAGTTTTCTTCACATTTTTAAATAAGTTCAGGCCTATATCAGGAATACTTGGGTTGTGCCCAACTTTCTGCCTCCACCATGCATGTAAAGATGAAATGTACTTAGGTATCTTCCTCATGGAATTGCATGAGAATTTCTCCAGGAACTTTTACCTAGAGATTTCTGAGTCAGAGGTGTACATATCATGGACTTGACTAATTGCCATTTCGTGTTCCAGAATCATGGCAGTTATGTGAACTAGATCTGTAGAGCACAAGGATTCCTGTAAGCCCATGACCCTCCCACAGCTAAAACTAGTCAGGACTCCAGATTTTGGCAATATGATGTCTTAAAAGTACTAACTCGATAATATTTTCATTTGAATTTGTCTAAATACCAATGAATTTTAACTTACTAGGTTTTGGGTTTCTCCCTCCTATAAAGTGCCTGTACATATTCTTAGCTTTTTTCTTTTTTTTAAATTGAGTTTCTTGTTTATGTTTGATTTTGATTTGAGGGTATTCCACACATGATTTCCTTGTTGGTATTGGATTGCAGACAATTCCTCATTTATCAACTTTTTTGTGTGTGCTTAAATTTTCACATTCAACTTTAGTCAAATATAAATTCTTAGTTTGTCAAATCTTGCAATATTGCTTTGTGCAGGTGACCTGAGAGTTACAATGAAGAAGTTCTCCTACTTTCTAAGGATATGACAAGATTTTCCTACAGTGTTTTGCCACTAATTGTTTTAATTCTCCCATTTTGACCTCCATGACTGTAAACACTGCTATTTAACAGTATAGCTTTATTTTGAATTTATATAAATGAGTTGATTTTACCTACATTATTTATTATACAGGTAATATTTCTTATTTAGTTTCAGGTGCCAATATCATCATATAAAAATTTTCTTTAGTCTCTTTTTTTTGTTCCAGTGCTATATGCATTATTATAACTTTGGGATCTTTAATAAATATTTCTCAGGACAAACACCTTCTCTTTGTTTTTCTTCTGCAATATTATATTGACTGTTCTTGTAACTTTTTTCCAAAAATTAAAAATGTTCTAGGATGAGATTATCAAAATTCTTCAAAAATGGAGCTATAATTAGGATTGTGATTATATCAGATTTTTATTCATCAGGGAAAGACTGGTTAATTCTTAATATCAAGTGTTCCCATCTGAGAGTATATAATAAATATTATACCTTCTAGGTTTCTAATTAAAGTTTAGTTTTGTCTACATAAAGGATTTCTGAATTACTTTTAATTTCCCATGTACTTTTTAAGTTTACTGCTATTGTGAATTGTTTCTTAAATTAGTTTATATTTAAGTGGTTTGCTGTTGTAGAAAAATGCTACTATTCTCCAGTGAATCTTGTAGTAGTTGCTTGTATCACAGAATGTGCTTATTAATTCCAGTGGTTTGTCACTGATTTCATTGAATTTTCTGTGTGGGCAATTAAATCATTCATAAATTTTAAAAAGTTGTTTTTTTTCTTTTTATTTATTATCTTTAACTTCTCATTTGTTTTGTTTTTGAATTGTGTGCCAGTATTTTGTTTGTTTGTTTCTTATGGTATGCTCATGATTGTAAGGAAATTTTTGTAGAACTTAGCATCCATCCCTTAGTTCTTATAAGCATGAGAATATCTTTTTATGACTTTAATTGCATGATTCTAAAATTACTGTCAAGAGACTTTTCCCCTTGAAATTTGATAGATTATGGCACTATTACATATCTGTGTGTGTTGCTTTGGATAAATCTGAGATCAAATTTTTACTCCCCCTTTAAATGCCTTTCTTTTTTCCTCTTTTATTAGATATCTATAGTATCTCTCCTTATCCTTGAAGTTCAATGACTTTCTATTTTGGCTTTGATCTTTTTGTGTATTTTTAAAATCTGAAGAATTAAGTTTTATTTTGAGAATGTTTTTCCTAGCATATCTTTGAATGCTTTTTTTCTATTTATTTTTTCTCTTGTTCTTTTCTTGCTAAATACCAATAATACTCATTCAGGGTATTTTATTTTTCATGTCTGTATTTATTGTAATAAACTCTTAAATACTTTTGTTGACTCACATTTTGTTTCATGTAATTTTCCCCATGATTCTGACTTTTTTACAAATTCTAATTTTTGAAGTTATGTGTCTCTCCCTTCTTACTTCTTGTCTGTACTCTACCAACTTACTTTTTATTTTATTTATTTATATTGTCTTATACATCCTTTGAACTCTTGTATCACTTTCCTGGCTCTTTTCTTTAGGACCATTACACTGTCTACAATTTTTTTCAGAGACAACAGAGGAAGATTCATACTCTGCTTCTCTCCCTTGGTTATTGCCTGTTGTAATATATGTCTCCAGCTGCCTTTGCTAATTTCTTCTTCTCCACATTGCTCTACGGAAGCCTCTCAGATAATCACACATGTGCTAAGATCTCAACTGCTTACTGACGGAATGCACACTCATGGTGGAAGTAGGGTGGACCAGACAAAGGAACAGCCTGAAAGCTGTGCTCCTGTCTCATTTGGGATACTCCCTCCCCGTGGACTGGGAGCTCAGGAGATTTCCATAGCCCAAGGCAACTCTTTAGGTCATGTCTGTTTACTTTGGTCCTGTGACCCTTGGATGTTTCTCTTCTTTCTTCTCTCTCTACTATTAAAGTCGTGGTCTTTTGAAGGAAAAGCTAGATGGTAAATCATAGTAATAGATGTGTGGCATGGTTTATCCTTCAGCAAACTTTCCATGATCTCTAACTATGACTCATACAATTCTCAATGATTTTTTCATTGGGGTTTTTTATTTAGAATTGTCTGTTACAGTCTGACATGTGGTTCTTGCACATTTTTCTCTGGTTCATACTTTCTAGTGGAAAAATAACTTGATGGCAATACAGTGATAAAGTGTGAGCAAAGTTGGCATGTTCAATTTATATTTTCAGTTAGGATAAGGAGGATAGATGCTTTAATTGCAATTTAAGATTTTGCTATGGTCTGAATCTTGAATGCCCCCAAATTCTTATATAGTAAGGGCTTAATCCCCAGGATTGTGTTATTGAGAAGTGGTAAAAGAGTTAGAATGTGAGGTCTTGTGGGAAAATCCTAGGTCATTATAGGCATGTCCTTGAGTGAATATGTGGAGCTTGGGCCCTTTCCTCACTCTTTTGCTTCTTGGCTCGGAAGTAAGTGATTTACACTGCTACATTTTCTCACCACAATGCGCTGTCTAGCCGCAGGCCCAAAGGGATGAGGCCAATGATTCAGGGACTGGAAGCTCTGAAACTGAGAGCCAAAAAGCCTTTTTTCTTATTAGGTACACTATCTCATGCATTTTGTTAGTGATGGGAGACAAACACAACTTTGGAGCAAGGAATTTAATGGTTTACCTTTGAACATAGCCCATAGTTATTTTAAGGTCTAGCTATTAGAAAATAAGTTTAGGGATGTCAACAAGATGGCGGACTGGTAAGTAGCAGGAGAGAGACCCTCTCTGAGAGAGACAGCTCAAATGCCAGAATAAAACACCCTGGAGAGACCCAAACAGATAGAGATGGACTCTCACAACCCAGGAAAAAACTAAAGTGCAAAAAATTGCTCGAATATGAGGTCCTGAGACTACCATCAGAGAAGTTAAGATCAGCGAGCTCAGCGCCCTCCTCGAGCTGCCTGAATTCCTGCCCGAACTGAACAGGCGATCTCACTGTAGTGACTGGCTTGAGCTGCCTGAGCGCAGAGCTGAACAGCCCTGCATGCAGCTCGCCCAGACCGGCCCTGCACTCGACCCACCCAGAGGCACCGTGAATTCCCACCGCAGCCACGCTGAAGTCGGAGGTTGGGGAGCCCTGCAGTTCTTGGGGACGGGCATCAACATGCGGTGAGTGATGGGAATAAGACCCTCCCACAGGAAAGGGGAAACCGACTGGACAACATGTTGGATTTGGGCAGGACAGCCCTAACTCCATAAGGAAGTGGCTTCAGCTGGTTGCTCCCCTCGCCAAGCGTATTGGTGGAATCTGCTTGGATTAGGCTGCGCCCCTGGTGGGGACCCAGTGAGTCGCTAC